>JAATLQ010027784.1:98769-114346 GCA_013421005.1 Heliconius erato x Heliconius himera | reverse complement strand
CTTACGAAATGGAATTAGACTACAACTTAATAAATATTGGAGACTTCGTTTTAGCGAATGTCTCATCATCTGTGAATAATAAAAAGTAGATTGTATTTTTTTTTCTTTCTTGAGAAAGAGGACAAGTGCTACGTTAGTTTTTCAAAAATCTTACGTAGACTAGACTTGAGGCCAGTCACGGCGCAGCGGCACGAAGTGTGACTGTACAACCGACTGGTTGTGGGTTCGATCTCCACTCGAGTTGAAATATTTACTTAAATTTATTATATATTTATATTTATTTAGTTGAGTTCTGCCACTCAACACGCAATGCCTCCGGAATTCGGTATAAACTGGGGAACGGAGTGTCTTAACACTAAGTTCCCTCTGCATACCGTGCTGTGTGGTATAAAACATGAAGCTGATTTTTATTTCTTACGTAGACTACTTCCCCCAATTTCAGTTGTTGGTTACGGCACATACTACATCTATGTTTTCCTTTAAATTTAATTTTTCTAAGTTCAAATTAGAATAGTAAGCTGTTTATTCAAAAAAATATTTTGTTTTATTTTCATAATATTAGATTTATTCTATGATTGATCCCATAATGTTCATTACTTCTAGGAAACCAAAGCTACTTTTTTGTTTGTTCGTTTTTTAAAGTCTATTAATAATATTAAAGTTATTTAACACTAGTACTACTACAATCGCAATATTAAACTAGGTGTATTATTTTTTTAAGTTAACATGGTACTGATATTTGATCTCCATCGTTTCTAATGTTAAATTTATTAATAAAGTAACTTAAAAGTTTGATAAGCCTTTTAATTTCATTGAATTCGATGATAGTTCAAAACTGCCCCATATATGTTCAAAGCTACCCCGCAAGGGGGGCAGCTTTGAACATTTTACTACTGCTACTAAAGTTGATATTGCACCTTTACCTTATATATTTTTCTACATATGGTGCTACGATTGTGTGGCACAATAGTTGGACTAAGCATTGTAAAATAGTAAAGAAGTTAAAAACTGTACAATTTTTAGATATGACACAAAGTTTAAAAATCGTTCGAATGTGCCCCCCTCTCCCCTACATATATATGGGCAAAACAATATACCTACCACGATTATACCATACGAACTGATTCGTAAAATAAAATATCAAAATCCAATTAGAACGAGACACCGAAAAGATGCGTCATTTAAATTAATAGTGCCGGTTCTAGTCCCGATGAGAAGAAAACAAAAATAACGTGTTCGGCACCGGCGCGAATCGGGCGGACGTTAGACGAAAACATTGTGAATCACATAGTTACTGGAACTGCCTCTTTATTCTCTTAAAAGCCAATATTTGCACGTTAAAACAGCGTAGCATCGACTCTGTGTTCATATGTACTTAACAAGGTTGTTGAAAAAAAGTTTTCTCTGCATGAGGTGAAAGCTCGATGTCGGTACGAGTCGTGCCAAAGTTTTTGAAAGTTTATATTGCATGTGAAGCTTTAAAGTAAAAGATACTTTATCACCATTTTATATTCTATAATTTTTATATCATGTGTTTATTGTTCAATGTCTACAATTATCAATAATTTAAATAAGCTTGTTCTTAATTCTTACCTTTTTTTATTTTATATTTTCAATATAAAACACCAACTTATAAGCAGACTAAGTTATAAAAATATCTTTATTCTCTTTATAGAATCATATGTATTTTTTAGCATCAAACCTTTGCGCTTTTTTTTTGTTTAAGGTAAATAGCAACAAAAAAAACATTAATAAACTAATTACATATTAAAATAACATAAAAAAAATACCTTTTCATCGTCACTAGCTTCACCGACATCTAAGTGCTTGGCGTCGGCGCCGCCCGAGCCGTTGGTGTCGGGCGCGCCGGCCGCCGCGCTCCACGGAGACGCAATGGTGCCGGCTGCGAGCGCGCCGCTCGCTGGAACAAACAAATATTACTATTAACTATGTGTTATTATTTTAAAGTCGATGTAGAAATGTATAATCTATCCTATATTGGTTTAACAAAACCAATGCGTGTGTGACAGACGCCGCTAAAAAAAACATCTCTCATCATCTCCTTAAGGAGTTCTTTTTAAAATACAGCTTCATGCTGTATTCCGCTATACAACAGGATAGGCAGAGGTAATTTAGTGTTAAGACACTGCATTCCCGCATTATTCTGAAGACATTGCGTTGAGTTGAGGAACTCAACGCCGCGCTTTGCCTCTTCACCAGAGCAAAGAAATGAAGATATGAAATATTTCATTTTAATCGAGTGGGAATCGGACCCGCAACCTGTCACGTTACCAGTCACACGATTTTTAATCAATAATAAGCATTTTTTTTTCAATAATATAATCTCAATAAAGTTATAAACATCGGTTGGCAAGAAATAGACATGATGATTGTATGACACATGCAACGAAGTCCACAATCCACTACATTATGTTTAACGTATTATGAGCACAAGTGTATCTTAAATGAATAATTTTGTTTCTAAGAACCTACAGCGTGTAAACTATACCTACACGAAAATAATGTGACAGGAAAAGTATATTTATTAAGAGTTGTTTATTATTTTATAAGACATTCGTTATACTTCTAAATATATTTAAAGTGGGATTTTCTATTATGTACAAGCAAAAAAAACTGTTTACAATTTACATAATTATTCATTTGTATAACTTTTTAGTCAATATTTGTTTATATTATATTGACTAATCTATCATTATAACTTACTTCAAATTTATTGCAATAACAAAATGCAATTATAAATGATTTAGAACTACATATATATATATACAAAACCCATTTAAAACATTTCAAATACAAACAAATATTACATCAACTATAAGAAAGACGAAGAAGATCATATCACCCTTATGAGCCATACGCCAACAAACATAAAAAAAGGAGACTATAAAATAAGAGTAATTTAGTAGCATCATATATGAATGATCTGGTGCTATACTCTGACGTCACACGGTGTTTGCTTACAAATACATACAGACGCGCGCCTTATAAACTTCCAATCGTATTGTGGCTTTGCACTAATACACTAATGTAAGCAAAAACAAGATTTACAGCTGTGCTTCGTGTATAGCAACGGTTTTGTATGTCTTGTACTATTAATAAACCGTTTTGGAGTATGAATTGTTTCGGTTTCACTGATATTAACTTATGTAACTTTTAAATATTGTTGTTTATTTTCTGATCGTATGTTAATAAGCTTTTGTTCCATGTGTAGATATAATATATTTTTTTAGTAAATTTCGTCGCTTGTCAAATACATCTTGGCGCAATGGGAGGTGATCCTCATTCGAAGGATTATATTGCGATATTCAACACACAATGTCTCGAAAATTAGGCGGAAAGTGGGGACGGATTGTCTTAATTTTAGGTTCCCTGTGCTTATCCTGTTGTGCGGGCAAAAGCGTGAGGAAGTTTTTCTTTCTAACAAAATAAAGAAACTGTATCTTCTACATGTAGCTTTGTTTTACATTTACAACTGACATTTAAAAATAACATTATTTTGTTTAAATTTAAATTATACGAGTACATAAATTAAAGTGTTTATAGTATTTGCAATGCTTACAACGGATCGCTGATTGCTATAACAACATCTACTACGTAAGACATAGGCCGTGAAGTTACCTCTTTCACATTTCTTATTATTGAGGTTAACTTAAATTAATGAAAACTATTTATAGTATAGGTACCCTTGACATAATTTTTAACGTCATATCTCGAGAACTTAATTATAAAGCATGACGTAAATAAATGCCAGTTCTAAAAGTAAATGTTTAGTAAACATTGTCAATTCATAATAATTTGTAGAAGAAAATCTAAAAACAGATTTTTTTCTTTTAAGAAACAAAATTATGAAAAATTTGTGTCTTAAAAACAATATCTTAACAAACATGTGAGAACAAGAAAAACCCAAACCGTTCAAATTCGCATTTCATAATAGCTAAGCTTTGTTCGAGACGCGAGAGCGGGGGTCGTAGGCATTCTCGAAATTTTCATATTTACCGTTAGAAATATGCAGGTACGAACGCAACAATATAAATATAATATCAAAAACGGAGAATTTTGTTATGAAGATCCGCTCGAGGAGAGTAAAAGTATGCGCCGCCCGCCTTCCAGCGTGTCCCCGTGCCGGCGCTACTCAATAAATATACTTTACCTCCTTACTTTTCTAAAGAAATATTTCTTAATCTGTCGTAGCTAACTCTGGAATTTTAAGGTATTTTCTTTTTGTTCATACATACATATTTACAACTATATTTTGTCTTTTGATGATATGATATTGTATCCGTTGAAAGGCATCGTTAGCTGTATAATATGCGTAATATTATTTATGAAATGAGTAAAATTTATTTTTAATATGTCATTCTATATGTTTCTTAAACAGTTTAATTTTACTACAACCATATGAAACATAATATTTTATAATTAAAAAAAAGGCAGAGGGAACTTAGAGGTAAGACACTCCGATCTCCACTATAATATTATAGCTCATTCAAAACCATTGACTTAAAACTTGTCATACACTCTATAACATAAATAAGTATAGATATATTTATCAATATTTTACAGTAATATTAGAACACCAAATTTAATATCACCAATAAACCAGCAATTAATCCATACACATATCAAACGAGGATCTTCAATTAGCACAATTCACATTAATACGAGGCGACATTAAACCAGTGGCGGTCGGGGGCTGACAAAGGGCTGTGGACGTGCAATAATTAAAATAATAAAGCATCGTCGGGGCCCCGGCCCCTTTGTGATATGACAAGTGTCCGCAATAAGGGCCCGGCATGCGGGGGCCGGAGATCGACGTACGTTTTGGTTCAGAATTTGAAATATTTCAATGTCTATCAGTGGCTATGAAAGTGTTAAGTAACCTTTGGGATTCCACGTGAAATATGTACTTCAGTAGAATTTTGTTGTGATATCGAAAACACATGCTTTATTCGATTTAAAGGTTTATTCATTGAGGTTAAGTAATATTTGATATTGTTAAAGAGAGAATATCCATAAACCAATATTGATAAAACTTCATTCATTACTCATACAAGGTAAAGACGTAATGTAAGAAAATAATGTATTATGTCAGTAACATTTGTGAGTTAATGTTTGCAGTTTTCGTGTAAAATGTACCTACATGGTTGGAACACAATTACTATGAATAATATAGTGAGGTCAGTCGTGGCGCAGGGGCACAAAGTGGGATTGTAAACGCAACTGGTTGTAGGTTCGATACCCACTCGAGGAAATGAAATATTTATTTAAAATTTATATTTCCATTTCTTCGCTCTGATGTCAAGGCAAAGCAAGGCGTTGAGTTCCGCCACTCTAAAAGCAATGCATCCAGAATTTGGCGGAAGTGGAGAGCGGAGTATCTTAACACTAGAACCCCTCTGCCTACTTTGTTTGCGGGATACAGCGTAAAGCTAAAGAGAAAAAAGAAAAAGTATAGTACAAGCCAACGCATCGCTCATAACACTGGATTATATTAATAACTTACACCAATATAATATATGTTGTAGTTAAAAAATATTTTAAGTCGATTTATTCACTTTACATTGTAACGTAAAATATTCTACTTTCAGGTAATTCATGTTACATTTTATCATTAATTAAAACCTAATGAAAGTAGTCAGTAGACCTGACATCTATAATCTTTATTTTTTTTCAGCTTTAGCTTCATGCTGTATCCCCCGCAAGTAACAGGGTAGGCAGATGGAGCCTAGTGTTAGAACACTTCGCTCTCCACTTTCGCCCAATTCTGGAGACATTGCGTGTTGAGTGGCGGAACTTAACGCAGCACTTTGCATCGAAACCAGAGCGTAGAAATAAAAATATTAAATAATAATATTTTTTTTCGAGTGAGAATAAATCCAGAACCTGGCCGACTGGCCACGACTGGCCTCTTGATAATAAAAATGAGTGTCTATTAAAAATATATATATTACACATTGAACTTATAACATGCCACTACAAAAGTAATTAATATGGTAATGTTTTTTTCACAAAATTTAATTGAAAAAAAAAAATTACGTGTTGTCCTTAACTGAAACAAGGCTAGAAGTAGCACGCGATCCCTGAAACAGGAATGCATTTAATACCGGCGGCGGAATAATTCCAGTAATTTAGTAGCGTTTACACCGTATCGCGTGTACCTACCTACCTACCGGGTAATAGAAGAGAGCTTTTTCACAGCTACCCCGTTTTCGTTGTAAATGTACTGTGCTTTCTGTGTATTGTCAAAAGGTGTTTTAACTCGAGTATTATATGTACATACAAACAGTTTGTTTGTTTTAATTTTAGGTGTGAGAGCTCTATAGAAAATCATTATCACATTAAAGTTATTTTGTTCTTGTTTTCATACTTGTAAGTGTTTAGTTTTCGTTTATAAAAATAAAACGATAACTTATAGTATAGACAATCATAAATTTTTAGAAATGAAAGTTGAAAATCTCTTAAATTCACATTTCTTTCTTATTTCTATACAGTCTATGAATCAGTAGATATACTGTATGTATCACAATTTTGATAAGTACATAAATTAAATTAGGCAAAAGTGGTATCCAGAAACCGTAGCGTTGACTACCCCGCTAGAGATACAGCGTGAAGCTAGAATAGAATAGAATAAACAAACCCAATAAGTGGCAATTAATTTAAAACAAGACATTTTAATAAAGTAGACATCATATTAAAATATTTCGTTGGCAATGAGAAAATTAAGTATAAAATTGTATTTATCTTAATTAAAAAAAATATCTCCCAATCATCATAATATTGAAAACATAATATAAAACCTTTAATTATGAACTTGAACACACATACGGCAATCGAATGTAAAAGTTATAATAACAACCACACAAAAGACAGCGCGATCAACCGGCGAGTATCGTCCATCTGCAAATTGGTGAAACGAGCAATAAAATAAAGAGAGGGAAAATAGAGAAATAATTTCCGTGTCGGGCGGGGGTAGTGGGGGGGTTTGGGGGTAGTGGGCGGCCACCTGTGCGCGACGGCGAGGGTTGCGCGCCAAAGTATGTTAATTAATTTTCGGTTGACCGTCCACCGCTCGAATCACCCGCTCGTGCGGTTTGCGTACATTTTCATGTAACAAAGGGCCCCGGCCGGTTAGCGTTCTCAATAACTCCACTTTTTAATGAGCGACATACCGATTTTTGGTTTGTGCACGAAAATTGCGTAATTATAGAGGTTTCGTCTCTATAAACAGCTATGTAAATGTGATAGTAGAGAGTATGTGGAGTTCTGATGATTTATTAAATAAAACATAACCATCAGATAACAAAAAAAAAAGAAAAAAAAAAACGAAACTACCCGTCAAGTATATATTACATATTACAAGGGCTGATAAAACACAAATCAATGATTCGTGATTCAATTCACGACCCTAACTATATTAATTATTCAAAAGCTTCAACCCGTCAGTCTGTTTCATAATAGTCGATTCAACCCGATTTTATTGGTACACGCGAGCGTATACTATGGAACAGCGGTGAAAATCGATATTGACAGAGGACGCTGACGATGTTTATCTGCTGGTGTAAATGTTTATGAAGGGGACGGGACGTGCGCTCGTGCGGTGCCCGGGGAGCGCCACGTGGTGCGTGCAGCGCGCACGTAGTCGCCTCCATCGCAGAATGTAGCAACGTGCCTCCGCAAGCAATCATTGCAAGCTCTCAACCTACGTCAGCAAGTACTCCGCACAATACATCTCCAAGCAAACCGCTCAGTTTGCATACAATTAATTTGTCACGAGAACAATCGAAGTTGATAATAATATTAGCAATTATCCAAAATTATTCCCAAATCTTTATAAATGAAGTTGATCATGTAACGCAACGGCTATGGGTTCGATCTCCACTCGAGGGAATGAATGATTATTTATTAATATTTTAACTTCATCGCTCTGGCACCATGGCAAAATTTGGCGTTAAGTTCCGGCACTCAATACGCAATACCTCGAAAAATTCGGTGGATCGTGGGGAACGGAGTGTCTTAATACTAGAGTCCCTCTGTCCACCTACTACTGTTGTATGCAGGAAACTGCGTGAAACTAATTAGATTTATATATTTTTTTTATAAAAGAAAGTTGTGAGCAGTTAATGAGCCATTTGAGAAACATGATCGTCACTTTCGGCTTCGTTTTAGTCGGATCTTTTTTTGTTTCCAATACGAAGTAAGCGCGTCGACAAAGATAATCATGGGAGCGCACCACTGAGTCACACATAGACCACTGCCAAGTGAGCGCGATGCCAACAGTAGAGTCGTATCTGTATGCGGCGGCCAAGCAAGTTACCACTTTAAATACAGTTAGCGGAAGATCATATCTAAACATTAATGGCTAAACATAGAATTTAATGATTCATCGGTCGATTTGCCAGCTGCGAAAGAAGACTCAGATTGCAGTGTTCTCGGTGAATATCGCAGCTCGCCTTACAAAATGAAACGTAACAAAAACAACAGTATACTTGTGTATTTTTCTTTCAATCTGGTCATGCGTTTTATAATTTTTATTTAACAGTTTTTATAAGATATGTTTATATGTTTTTTTGGATATAAATGATATAATTTTTTTGTAATATTAATATAAAATATTATATATATTTTATTTATTATTTAAATAAAAAAATATATACATAAATTGTATTTAGAAAGAAACTGATTCTACAGTTAAATGGGAGGTAATGTTATTAAATGAAAGGAAAACTTCATATATGATAAGACAGCTGATAAAACAGCCAGACTCATATTTCGATGACGTTAGAAATATTAACTCGGTACCTGTACCTACCTAGGCGTTTTTAATATATTATAGAACTATAGAAATTAGGAGATTTGGTATTATTTTATATTATTTTTTAGATTAAAAATACACTAATGTAAGCCATAGTCGTGATATAATGACGCGTTTAATTCGCAGAGCATGCAATGTGATCGATATCGTCAGTACATAAGGACTTGTAATACTGATGCATTAATAATTTCAAACAACGAATGAACATGTAAACAACAAAAGATAGTTTGCAAATAAAAATCTATTTATAAGTTAATTTGAATAGTAATTATGTTGGTTTATTAAAAAGTTAAAGAAGTATCCATTTGGTATCTTCAATAACTAAATGTTTCAATAACTAAATGTGTTGTTTGTGTAACCTTGTTGCCCGGAAAGGCTGAGGTATCTTAGGTAGAAGGAATCTGAAAAACTAAGCGTGTGTGTGGCGGAACTCAACGCCGCGCTTTGCCTTGTTCCTGGGTAGGAATTGAACCCACAACCATCGCGTTAACAGTCGAACGCCTATTCCCCTGAGCCACGCCGACGGCCTCTCACACGGAATGTCCCCAATAAATTAATTGTGCCAGCAACCAGCAAAGACGATATTAAACTGGAAGCAATATCTAATATAGATAGCGTGGCAACAAAAGATACTTATGAAATTAAGGCGATAAATCAGCAGCGAGCGGGCCCGGCCATGAATGAGCGCAGGAACAACGGCTTATATGTAAATAATGTCGTACGCCGACGCCCGCGGCCGCTCCGCCGAATATAAATCTATATAGTACAGCATTATATGCGACAAGTGATGGATGTGATAATTGGATCGGTAATCATGGTGCTTGAATTGTAATGGACACGTCTACTGTAAGCGGGTTTAACGAACTGAAAGTTATTATACAGTTTAAACTATTTTTTTTATTATAGCTGCGAAAGCGCGGTGTTGAGTTCCGCCACTCAACACACAATGCCTTTAGAATTCGGCGAAAAGTGAGAAATGGGGCGTCTTAACCCTACGTTCCCTCTACCTACCTAGCTATGTGTAGAATGTAGATACAGTATGAAGCCAAAAACAATGTAATCTTAGTCAAATCCTAGTATTCTTATCTTACATCGTAGTTTTTTTATAGTGTGCTCACATAGTATAAAATATAATTCTACGTAAAAGCATTAGGTACCTACATGTTAAAATTTTCGCAAAACCGTGTATATAGATAGTGGTGCAAGCAGTAGGCGTCAGTGCGAGACGTTAAATGTAGATAAAAGCCGACGATAGGTGCGAGCCCACAACCCATAATGGCTGCCTCTGTTACACTACCAGATTACATAAATTTACATAAAACGAAGATAGCGCTAGAGCAATACAAAATTAGCAAAAATTAAAATTCTATAAAACGAGGTCTACAAAAAAATTGAGGTCTCGAGCTTTTTTTGAAATTCAAGCTTAGCTTAGCCAGAGGTCTTTCATTTGATACCTCACTTGAACTAACGGCCTTAATACCCAATGTTGCCCCCCTGTTAGGAAGATTATTTAACCACAATGTATAGTTTTCAGATTTTGTCCCGAATTAGAGAGTACTACTAAGTAAAAGTAGTAACCTGCTGCTGCAGCTAGCAGCTGCCAAATTTCATAATTCTAGGTCAACCGAAAGTACCCTATATATTTTGATTCCTCTCATAGCGTCGAACTACGCGTTTTTCTAAATATAAACGGCCTTTTCTTTTTTTTTAAATAAATGTAGAAATACATTTTTTTAAGGAAATCATTGGGCCGCAGATCTGACTATATGGTTTGAATTTCAAATCGATATCTCCAAGCGTTCCTGAGATAAAGGCTCTTGACAGACCGAAGGAAAAACGAACGGACAACAATGTGATCTTATTCCTTTTCTTTGCCTTAAAAAGTACTACCCTATAAACATTAGTATATCACAGATAATGGGGATGAAAAAATTAGTTACATCAGGATGTAACCTAAAAATGTGAAATATGTAAACAAAGGCCCCATCTAAAACTATTAACATACTATATAAAGAGCTGACGTAACCGATTCGATAGGTGAGCAGACACACTACATTGGCTATGTAGGTCTAATGCATCTACGAGTGCATCTACAAACCGTAATTAAACTATGCAAGACTATATACACAGGGTAATTATCATTAATATATGTATAATACTAGATTTTTCTCTTTTCTCCATAATAACAATTGGAAATTAAAATTGTTTCCTCAATGATAAGAGCGGAACTTTGACTATTAAAACTACATTTCCATGTTAAGTCCATTTAACTTGTAAAATATAGGACTTTTTCAATTTAACATATATCATGCAATATTTAAAAATATTAGGTACTAGTTTTTAATTTCCATGTCATTACTTAAATGTTAAACAAATAATAATTCCTTAATATTCATCACATAAATATATATATGGAAGAATTCCAAAAACTCGACCCATTGAATATTTGAAGTTTATTATTCCCTGGCCGTCCGGACTTGGTTACGTGACCTGAACTCTTTTCTACTGGTTCAATATCACACGACTACGTCAAAAACAATGAATTCATGACCAACTTCCAGCTCGGTGCGTGAGCGGGGAGTCCACTGCGACCGCCGGCTGAATACAGAGTAACAGTACGGCTCGAACTTCGAAGAACATAAATTATTTATATCCTATTGGTGAATGTTGGTGCTTAACTTAAATCGCTGTACTTAGGCACATACTTGGTTGAATAAGTAATGGATCAATTCAATAATGTTTCAAAAGTCAGTAAAATTAAATACTTTTAATTATGCCTAGGAAAAAAATCTATAAATTTAGTGAGTTAAAAAGATTTTTTTTATATTACGACTAAATTATGGCAAGACAGGCAAATATCTACATCAATGTCAAGATTCATAACATCATAATACATCCATATCAAACAGGAGCGAGTAGCTGCAGAAATTGAAATTATTACTAAGTTTGAAACATTGTAAACTAATTTTAACGAGACAATGTTACAATATACAGGCCCGTTTACGTAATATAGGGAATCTGTGTGCTTTAGTGGGATCCAAGGTGCGCTGATAATCGAATTAATTTCACTGCACCGAAGCCGGCGTTGCCGACAGAGGGTTTAACTTAGTTCATGACTATGCCAGCTACGCCCTGAGAGCAACAAGTTTGTTGCGAACGTCTTAAGTGCTTTGAAATCGGTTGAGCCATATAGAGCTGTTCGAGTGTAGAACGTTGTAGTTGCATACAGCTATCGAACAACGGGTAGCGTTTAGGTTTTAAGCTCCTATAATGTATATACGTAGTTATACTTAGGACGCCTTTGAGCTGAGATTAGTATGGTCTTTGACCTAAACAAAAGTTATGTAACATTTTATAAAACCTGTTCATATTTTAGTTAGTTTTACTTTTACGTTTAACAAAGATTTTTTTAGCTTTATGTTGTATACCATATGTAGATAGAGGTAGCAGTATTAAGAAACTCCGCTCCTCACTTTCTGTCGAATTCTGGAGACATTGCGTGTTGAGAGTGGCGGAACTCAACGCCGTGCTTTGTCTCGACACCAGAGCGAAAAAATGAAAATATTAAATATTCAATTTCCTCGAGTGGAAATCGAGCCCATAACCTTTAACGTTTACAGTCACACGCTTGTGTTCCTACACCACGACCGACCTCGATAAAAGATAAGATCTCAAGATAAAATAAAAAAAAGAATACATAAAATAATTATACGTTATTAATTAAAAAAAATATATCAATTAAACACAATATACATACATACAACAAGTCTTCGTGCCCATATAGGTTACTATTAAAAACACCCACGGAAACATGTCATAAAGGGTTATGGAGTGGAGCTATCGCAATTAGCGCCAACGGCCGAGGGCCAGCTGCGGAGACAATTGTCAATTCGCGGGGTTCAACGACCATCGTTCACTATTTATAACGTTAGTGGCTACGAATAGACAAGTTTTGTTTTTTTTTTTTAAGATTTGTGTTGTTGCTCGTTTGTTAGACAGCTTAAAGAACTGCAGCAAAAAAACAAAAGATGCTTTAGAAACAACGTTGTAGTTAATAAAAGGACTTTTTACTACAATTTTTTAATAAACAGTTTTTTGAAGTTTTTTTTTAATTATTTCTTTATCACACAGCATTAAAAAGCTGTATTCTATTCTCTTCGTATAATATTCGACCCGGTGTTAAAACTTACACACTAGGTATTCAAATTACCATTTTATTCTAAGTATAGATAAGAATGTTGATAAATATTTGATTTCTAATTAACATAGATAATTTTAAGAGCAACGGTCTTAAAATAAATGTTAATTTGATTTAAGTGTTTTTTGCGTGTATTTTTCAACGAGTTTCTTGCAAATAAAATTCTTATTACGTTTGGTTTAATAGGTAATTAAATCTGCGATATCTTTTTCATTACTAATTAGTAAATATGATAGCAAAGGCATAACAGCAAATACATAATAAACATATAAACTTTTTTATTTTCGTCAGTGCACATTTCACTTGCACTAAAAGTTTATTTGATTTGCGTGTAATCTATTCGTAAAGTCGTATAACGTTTTTCAAAATTGTATGTGTTTTTTAGCTTTACGCTGTATTCGTCTTGTTGAAGGATAGGCAGAAATTTTAGAGGCATTGCGTGTTGAATGGCGGAACTCAACGCTGCGCTTTTGCCTGGACACTAGAGCGAAGAAATAAAAATATTAAATATTCCATTATATCTAATTGGAATCGAACCCACAATCAGTCGCGTTTGTGCATATGCGACTGAAACATATATTATGAACAATATGTCATGTACGGTGTAAATTGCAAATGTAGGTTCCACTCATAATAAGCTATTAAGTTTATAACGAAGCATTAGCATCATGTTTTGGCGTGTTGCCGACAATGACGAAGAATAAGCCGCGATTAAGATTCTCACAGTAATTATAAGGTTGTACGTACATAAGTGTAATATTATTTCTCGTAGGTAATTGGATCGCAATGCGAGAACCTATGCGGAAGCACGGGGAGCCGTCTCTACTTACATTCTGTGTCTTGTTCCGAGAACGCCATGGGAATACTATGTATGAAAGCGAACTCTTGCGCAGGAATCTCATTAAATGTGACTTATGTATAATTATAATTGACACTTAACAGTTATTTTTGTTGAATTTCGTTTGAAAGTCTTACATTATACGCTTTTCTATTGTATTATATTAATTGAGGCTTCCGCATTTGTCGCTAAAGAGGACAGAAGACGTAAACTAAATACGGTAGATAAATAAATACTTAAAACGCCACACAGAAAATATTTCGATTGAAACGCCGCAGTTAAGTGAAAAAGTGGAAACAAAGGGAAGGCGCGACGCTATTTAGTATGCATTTGGAAAGGAGTGGAGGCGAGAGCAATAAGTTGGAGTCTCCGATTTGCATAGATTGTGGCGACGTGCGGCGCGGCGGTGACGCGCTCACAATATAGCTAACGTGTCGGACATTTCTAGCTCCAAGTAGAACCAAGTAATCTAAACAAACAAACGCTTTGTTGTATAATACTATACTATATTGTTAAGAAATATTGTAAGGCGCAGGGGTGCAAACGTGTAACTGTAAACGATACAGGTCGTGGGTTCAAGTCCCACTCGAAGAAATTAAATATTTACAATTTTTATTTCTTGGCTTCGGTGTCGAGGCAAAGCGCAGCGTTGAGTTCCGCTACTCAACACGCAATGCTTCCAAAATTCTGTGTTAAATGGGAAACTGAAGGATCTAAATGGGAACGGCGTGTCTTCACACTAAGATCCCAGATTCCCTCTGCTTACCCTGCTATACGCAGGATATAAAACAGCGTGAAGCTAAAACCAATGTAGCTTTATTTTGTTTATGCTTTTACTGAAAACTTTTAATGACTGCACCTGTCAATGAGGAGAAGTGAATTATTTCTTCACATTTACCAATTCGATTATGACATCTATCAATATAATAAATACACTATATTAAAGCACTTTAAAAGCAATATGCGATTCACTAGTACTCCATTCATTGAGTGGGAGGCGCGACTCTGCAACACCTGCACAATGTACCGACTGCGTAATACAAGTGGAAATAGAGCAATAAGGATATCGTGTCATCTTAACTGTTTGTTCAGTTTGTTTCGCTCTTACGAATACTATTAGACTGTTGCAATATAGGCCATGTTATTTAGATATATTATTTCTTATTCTAATTTACTTTCAATGAAATATGACTAATAGTAGACCTTTTGGATGTTATAAAAAGTATTGGCAATATAATATTAGATAAAATTGTTAGATTTTTTTAGTTATCTACTAAAATGATACCAGTATATTTATACTTTACAAAATTGCTTGATTGGCATGTTGGATATTGAGGAAGTCTCTACTTAAATGATTCCTCATAATATATTCGACTATTATATTTAATCGTTTATTCACATTACAAAATTCGCGATACATAAATATCAATATGAACATAAAACTATACAAAATAACCAAAAATAATAATGCCTAAATTCAAACACATTAACAAAAATAACGATAGCTTACCAAAAGAGATAAATCATTACACGAACGAAACAACTAATTAAAGAGCAATCCTAGACCAAAACCCATTTGAGCGGCGGTAGTTCACAATGAGGTTAGTCAAGGAGGCTGCTTGTTTAAATTGCTCTCGTTTACCGCAGCGACGGCGTAAGCGCGCACGAAATGTTGCCACCGACGATTAGCAGAATTCCTCATATAAAT
>JAATLQ010027784.1:30326-98669 GCA_013421005.1 Heliconius erato x Heliconius himera | reverse complement strand
GTACCTTCTAATGGCATAATATAAAATTCTAAACACTGTGACCTCTGAATCTCAGAAAGATTTTGGGTTCTTCACGATCACAACTATAAAGAGTTCTAACCACTAGACACATCACGAGCCAAGGCATTATTTATTAAATAATATTTTAAAAGGTGTTTGGGATATCAGTTACAATTGTTGTAATGTACATTTTTTTGGAAAGAATAAACAATGTTAATGTTCCAACTCGAAATTCAGGCTTCAATCGTAGATTTAATTACTTTAGCCGATCTTTATGAATCCGATGGAATTTTTTTCGTAGATCTACTCGAAAACTTCAAATATTTAATAAAATATTATGGATTCAAGTACATGGATGACGTATGTGATCTCTAATCCACACATGTGATCAAACATTCACACATGTGATATCACATCCAAACATGTGATCTGCAATGCACACATGTGCTTTCACATCTTCACGTGAGATCTGACATCCACACATGTGATTTCACATCCACATATGTCATCTGACATCCACATACGTGATAACACATCCACACATAGGTATAATCTGAGATCCATATACATTGTGTAACAATAAGTAGGCATTGTGCTATAAATTTTCTTACCGAATATGATAATCAGCATACGTCTGATAGAACTCTGGTTTCAATTGTGCAAATCCAGTTATAGCTCCATTAGTTTTCATCCAAACTGGAGGCGACCATGTACTGGCTGTTACTTTTATATAATCTGTGGCCGCTTCTTGGCTTTGTTTTATCATTGGCAACTGAAAATGGTAAAATCATGGTAGATTTTAGTTTTATACTATTTAAGACTTAATTTATGTGTGTCTGTATTATATTTATTGACTGACTGGTAGTTTTTGTTAATTAACTCTTCTCAAACAGCTAAGGGCTATCTTGTCTTATATTCCATGGATATATTGTAGGTATAGCTAGCACATGATGATTGTTGGTTAAAATGTTATGTAAATTTACACCAGGAAACAAGAAATAGAGTTTTTTTAACTTATATCTACTATTGTTAGGAATTCGATTTTTTTAAACTTCACGCTGTGTTTATTTTTTGAATTTAGTGTTAAGGAACTCCATTTCCCACTTTTCACCGAACTCTGGAGGCATTGCGTGTTGAGTGGAAGAATCAACGCCGCGCTTTGCCTCGACACCAGAGCTAACAAAATATTAAATATTTCATTTCCTTGAGTGGGAATCCAACCCACCACCTGTCGCGATTACAGTCACACGCTTGTGCTCGCTCCTGCGCCACGACTGGCCTGGAACTAAATGTGTTCACTTATATAAATAACACCAAACAAACGTACCTTATAAAAATAATCTTCATCAGTCAAAGAGAAATTAGATAAAGCTTTATCGTTTTGAGGATATTCGTTATACGTGTACGGGTGAGTGGAGAAATCAGCGCCGCCTATCGGCACGCGGATCAGATTGTACTCTATACCCTCTTTACTGAAGTACGAACTGAAATAAAAGGGTTCAGGTTTGTTTATGTTATTCTATTAAATACTAATATAATACTATAAAACAATACACAGTTACGTTATTTAATTTTTTTAATTACTGAGTACTAGAAATATATTATTTTAATTGAATTGTATTCATAAAATAAAATAATGTTTTTTATTAATATTTACATAATAATTTATTATATAAAAATAATTTTACGGCACATCAATTTTCTTTTAAGCATAATATGTGATATAAATAAAAAAAAATGTTATAAACTTGACCTACAGTAATTAGGTATACATACATACATTCTTTCATGATAAAAGTATATTATGATAGTAGTAGGTACGCGAGCACTCATTACAGATATAAATATAATTGTTATTACATGATAATTTCAATCAATCAATTAGATTGGAAAAAGAAATTTTATTATAAATATGTATGGATTTATTGGGTATTGAAATTACAATATTTTTTATACATTACATTTTATATAAATATTACAAATTTTCGCAGTATGGTATTTATGTTTTTCACATTAAATAAGAGGCCAGTCGTGGCGCAGGGGCACAAGCGTGCGACTTTGAACGCAATAGATTGTGAGTTCGATTTTCACTCAAAGAAATGTATGATAATCGATATTTTTATATCCACCCTCTGGTAAAGAAGCAACGCGAGGCGTTAAGTTACGCCGTACACGCAATGTCTCCAGAATTCGGCGGAAAATGGGGAACGGATGTGTTTTAATGGTCTTAATATTAGATTCCCAGGTTTCCTTTGCCTACGCTGCTATGACATTTCGGACTATATATGCGGTGGTTGTGGGTTGAATCCTGGAGAGAGGGAATTATACAGATCCGCCCGCTCCGCCATTTCTTGTCACTTTCAATTTCTTGTCTTCACGCTAGTTTCTCTCTGCCTACTCAGCTATATGCGGTATAATATGGAAGAGGTAGAGGTGAGAAGTAACATCTTACTTGATCATATGCCTTTGTGTTCGATCGGATAATTTACGCCAGTTAATAGAAGCTGCATCCGTCACCGATCCACCAAACCCTTCTATAGTCTGATATCTTGAGTTAGCATTAACAATGTACGAAGCCTCGCTCCAAAATCGTGCTGAAATAACGTATAATTTATGCAATTAGTCAATTGCATTAAAACTTATATCTTTATATCTACTACTTTTTATATTATATATTTTTTATTTTGTCATTGTGTTTATTGTTTATATTTTAGAAAAACTATAGTTTTAAATTACAATATACGTCACTAGCTGTTACTACTGTACTAGTATTAATGATGAGATTTTAAGGCTTTTGAAAATTTATTAGCACTTTCAAGTGCTCTACTTTTTCGTACCGCTACCGTCATAACGAAATTTTTATGCGAATGTTACAATATAGATAGAAATGTTTTTTAAATAAATATTATTATTAAGACTGAGAAAATAAATTTAATTAATGTTAAAATTTCGTACGTTTTTATAAGTATCTATATTAATATCTACGTTTTTTCATAACCACTTTCAATCAGAAATTATTCGTGCGTGTAGATTAATTACACTTTCTTTACTTGTCTGCTTCACGCTGTGTCCCACACGTAACAGGGTAGGCAGAGGGAACTTGGGGACCTAGTGTTAAGACACTTCCGTTCCTATTTTCCACTGAATATGAGAGAATTTGAGGCATTGCGTGTTGAGTGGTGGATTTCGACGCCGCGCTTCGCCTCGTGTAATATTAAAGCATTTCACATTCTCACCTTGGGATGAATTTGTGAAGAATCCCCTTCCATTATTATTTGAATATCCTAGGCCCCAGCTGAGAGTACCAGTTGTTTTTTCAAAACGCTTACCAGCCTAAAATTAAATTGTTGAAAATAAAATGAAGCTTACAAAACAATCACTATTTATATCTACTGTAAGTACAGTTTGGTTCATAGATATATAAATCAATCAGCTTTTCGCTGTATCCCGCACACGGCAGGGTAGGCAGAGGGAACCTAGTGTTAAGACACTCCATTCCCCACTTTCCGCCGAATACTGGAAGCATTGTTGTGTTGAGTGGTGGAACTCAACGAAGCCCTTTGGCTCGAAATATAAATAAATAATTATATTATTTAATTAAGTAAATAAACACATACGCGGCTACTTGTATAAGCCACGTAGGTACCTCTTGTTGGCGCTATTCTAGTAATAGTATCGCAGTACTCAGCGTTGCAAACGCACACTATCGATCTTCCTTCTATACCAAGATTTCGTACGTTACATGGTCGATCTGAAAGCAAAATAAGTTATTATTTAATTTTTCGTTTAATTGGAGTAAAATTGCAAAAAATAAATTTAAAATATAATTTTAAAATAACATTTATATACTTACCACATTTGACAATTACGAGGAGAGCAAATATGGTAGCAATATAAAATAAAATATTTGCCATCTAAAATTAAAAGAATATCAATTAAATGAAACGTTTGTAAACATTTGTATGTACATATAGAAAGTGGCTGTTGTGTATCGAGTTCGATTTCTTTTCTTGAATCAATTAATGTTATTAATATGAAAGAAAACAGGCCAGTCGTGGCGAAGAAATGAAATATTTAATATTTTTATTTTATCGCTGTGGTGTCGGCGAAAAGCGCGGCATTGAGATCCGCCACTCCACTCGAATTCGGCGGAAAGTGGGGAGCAGAGTGTCTTAAGACTAGACTTCCTCTACATACTTACTACATGCTGGATAAAGTCACGCTGAAATATAATAGAAATTACAACGAGCGTACAAATCTTTTTTATCATCATATCATAACATAAAGTTGGTTTAAATTGATCAAAATTTACGTCAAAGCTTAAAAAAACAAAATGATTTCGAGTCGTTTATACCTACTCCAAAAAAATCTAATTATTTTATTAAATATTTGCGTACATAAAAGCTTGCATTATATATATATGTAGGACATGTAAATTACTTCAATAGGAGAAAAAATATATTTGTATGTTACTCTAATATAATTAACCGATACAAATCTATAAATCTTTCCGAAATTTTTGTACATAGTAAATATACACTGAAAAAATAAAAAATAAGGTATTTAACTTATTCACATAAACTCACAGAAAAATAGCTTTGAAAATTTATTTAATATTTAAAAAAAATAATTGAACCCCTTAAGTTGGTTCGATTGAAAAAAAATGTAATTAACCTATGATGGAACATAATGTGATTTGATTTTTGTGTGTCAAATTAGCATTAAGCAACAAAAAAAAACAAAATATATGTCATTACTTACCGTTGGCAAAAGAATTAATTACTAAAAACTTGGTCTTTCATTGAAGACAAAACTCACGTTACAATTAATTTCTTTATCATAAGTACATATTTTTATATCTTTGAATAATAATATCTTTGCACACTTGTGGGCATTGATTAACATTTGATATTGTTTTATTTTATCTTAATAATTTCTACTAATCTAAAAGTGAATACTTTGCAAATTTAATATAATTTATATATTTTTGCCTTATAAGAAAAGAAAGATAAGGACCCCCTTGAATAGTAATCAGACCCACAACATAGCAAACACAGGCAACGCCTACACCGTCGTCTATACTCATACAGGAAATATTCACTAGTTTGAACGGAATAATACGTATATTTCAGAAATATTGTCAGATTTTTTTTTTTATTTTTGTCTAAAAGCATCACTTCATCATGCTGTATAATCAAAAAAAAAAGAGGACCTCCGTCTTATACAACATTGCTTTTACATTTCACAAAGCTAAACAAACTAAAGCTTTTTTATCAAATCACTGTTTATTTGGTTTATTTTGCCGAATGTCAATTATATACATGGCCATCCCGTACAATTTTTATAACGTAATTCTATTTAACAATAATAATATATATAATAATTTACACGGCGTTGAGTTCCGCCACTCAACACGCAATGCCTCCAGAACTCGGCGGTGGGGATGTCTTAACTCCACTGCCTACCCTGATGTGTGCAGGATACAGCGCAAAGCTAATTTGATATGATAATAATTAACATAAACGATGTCACATAGTAAAACTTATGTTTATTAATCTTTTAAATTAGTTTAGGTTTGAGATATTGAAGAGGTATATATAGATACAATATCACAATATTCACTAAAGATGCAAAACAACTGATTGTATATATAAAAATAATATATATTAATCAATTTTCTTATCTTATAGCACGCGCCCCAAATTTAGCAAGAACAAAAGGGTTTCAATAAAAATAATAAACACATGATTTAAGAAGACAATATAATTAAATTTTCATACAAATCTTTAACGTAATTTATCTTTAAAATACTGTACACGCGTCGGTCGTCCTTTTGGCGGTCGTTTGCTAATATATAAAAGAAAAATCAAACAAACTGAGATTATTGAGAATTGTAAATAAAACTGCAAACGATCACGTTCAAGGCGGCCGACCATAATTATTTTTCATATTGATATGGCAGATTGTCGATATGAAAGACTTTTAGAAGCATAAATCACTTAGAACTACAACTGAAAGAAATGCACTAATATATAATTTATTTACACAAACTAACGTTACCGAGTGATCGCGACAGGGCCAAGTTAACTTGTAGAGTCGGGTAATCTCATTTGAGTACATTTATTATAATAGAATCACAACAAGACAGATCTCACGCTTGTCTCGCAACCGTATGACGAGAAATGGGTGAATATATTGTTAAAAATATTTAATTTTTTATAATAAATATGATTTCGATAAAAGAACATAGTAAAATTCTGTTTACGAAAACTTTTAATTGATAGTTTACAAATTTGTGTATACATATTTAAATATTTTTCTAATCACCCGCTTCCCTTAACATTCACACCGAGATTGACTCTAAAGACAAAGAAAAAGCTATAAAAGCAACAAAAATTAAGTCGATCTTAAGTACTAAGTGTCTGACAACATCACCTACGATTTTGAACGACCATCGCCATATTTAAAAAATAAAACGCTTACAGCTAATCACTTTACAATTTATCTAATAATTATATAAATCTATGAAATAAATACAAAAAAATCTCTTATAATTAACTATGATAATATTTTTCCTACCGCATGTCTTCAAATTAAACGCTATGTAATGCACATAAGATCCTCCATAGACGATGCGTATGTCGAACTAGAAATCGTTCGTGTATTGAAATTATCATTTCTTATTTATCGAAAATATATATGTATTAATGATTAATTAATGAATTGTAGTAATTATGTATTGAAATGCTATCATCTACGGAGGTTTGACCGATGTTCAACCAAGGAGCGCGGGCGTAGACGGGAGGACCCTAAAAATATTTGACTAAAAGAGAGATCAAATCATTGCCACGTAAACTAATGTAGAGCCGACACACGGGGACGCCTTTTGTACTTGTAAAGCGGCCATTCAGTGGGGGGCGACTTCGACACCAACGCTATATATACAAATAGATTATCTCATATGCACCAGGCACTATGAGAATTAAATAACCCTTATATACACGGGCTTCATATGTTTTAAAAAAATATTTCAATAAGTACACCACAACTGTATATGACAAAATCATAATAAAACATAGACACATGGAAGAAAAATATATTATATATATATACTACACGTGCGAAGTCGCCAATTTCGGTTTGTAATCAATTTACTTTAAAAGTACTTAGAACAGACAATATTTACATAATTGAGTCTATCTAAAATTTTACATTTTTATAAAAATAATACTTCATTATTGTATGTCCAACAATCTTGTGCACAAAGTACGTAATAACATTGCTTTCTATTGCAAATTATAATTAAATTGATTACAAACACCGAAAAAATATAAACAAAGCACGTTCATAATGTAAAAAGAGTAAACAAACGAGTATGTCGAAATAAACTTGTAAATACTTTTAGGTAAGCTGCCGAGTTAGTATAAAGTATATAAAGAACGCTTTTTTGTAAATATAGTGTAAAAATATTATTTAAAATTGATTATTAAATAAAAAATGATTATCTGTCAAACTCTTAATTGTTTAAATTTTAGAGATCGTCCAAACTTAACTCAAAAATAAACAATATCAAGGAAAATAACCGAATTAAACGCGTATATTTTAGTATTATTCTACATATTATATACTGCAAATTATTTGTAATGTCGGGCTATCATACTAAATATACGCCGTTAATCCGGCTATGGAGTTTCTTATAAAATGTGTAAAAACGAAAATCAAAGATCTTATTAAATATCAAGGGAACCGAATGCTACCTAAAGCTGTACATTCTCTCCTTAATATATTACATTTAACTTTATAATGAACAACAACAAACGGTTGTTTATTTTTTATGTACAATACTTTAAATGTGGCAAAGATTGAGTGGCAAAATTAAAATACTTTAAAAGTAAATTTAAAATATTTCCACAACGCAATCAAAAATGAGTAAAAACACTATAAAACCAAATGAGAACGCTGATTGTTCGGGATCATGTTGACTTTATTGAGCCTAATAGTACGTGTGTACGCTATATATAGCTAAGTGTGGTAATTGAGCTTTAAGACACAGTGTCGACGCCCAAATTTCAAGAGTATAACATAATAGTGCTAAATCCTTATTCTTAACAGTTTTAGTTCGTTTCTTATAGTTCCACATTAGATTTCCGTAACAAACTTTTGCCAATGTGCTATTTTTTAATTTCTTATATTGCAGTGCCACTTAGAACGTTCAACTGTGTTTTCAAACCACTGATATTAAAATGCGCACAAGTTTATTCAAACCAGTCCAGCTGTTTAGGAGGTGTTGAATAAAAACACATAAACAAATGAATTATATATAAATTAAGTGTTGTACAGCTCTTTATAAATATAAATAATGGCAAAATAAAGTTAAACAAATAATCAATCAGCGTTCTTAATAGATGGTTTATAAATAAAAAAGAGTACCATTCGTACTGTACCGTAACACTTCACTAATTTCTTAAAAACTCTATACTTAAATAAACTATTATTCATATCCTACATTAAGGTTTGGTCCTTTCATTGTATGCATATTGACCAAAAAAAATACATTTCAGAAGCGATTACTTAATAATTTAAAAATGGCTAAACTGCCATTAAAATTTATTTTAAAATTTATTCTAAAATAGATTTTGTTTCAATACTTATATAGTCTATACAACAAAAATAAGCCTGTCCATTTGTTCCGACGAAAGGACCAAACATGCTCATTTATGTTAATGTAACATAATTATAGAGGCACTGTGTGTATTCAATTTTATATTTTCTCTTAAATTAAATTGATATTTTTACACATTAATATGATATTGAGTCGGACGAAAAAATTTACAACTGAGAAATAAAATAACATAGTTAATGTAAGAGTCAGTTTAGATAAAAAAAACCTTAGAATCGATCGATTCGGTAGTTTAGATAAAGACTCTATGATAGATACAAAATTGAGCTATACATACATAAATTTTCATTTACAAAAATACTTGTAGCGCTATTTTCAGATCACATTTGTAAATAGTAAACACATCTACTATTCTTGTTTACAAACCGGTCCACGTAACGGATTACTAATCCACACCCAAATTGCAGTTTTTTTTCTAAATTTAATTTATAATTTAATATAATTCTTTAACAAAGATTTTTTTTCATGTACTCAAAAAAACTGCAAATCGGACGGCAGCCGCATAGCCTATATGTATGGGAGCGATAGTAGTATTATTATACAAGGTTGCCATACTTCAAAAACTTTACCAATTTCTCAAAATAAATATCTAATTGCAATGCACAGAACAACCAAACTTCCTACAAAAAAACCCTATATTTTCTCGTGTCATAGACATGACAACCCTACTCCAATACAAGTATAACGAGTAAATACCGTTACTGGCAACACTGTTCAGTTCAGTCTTTCACAAGTCTGTAGATGTGGTGTTGAGCGCCGTGCTCGCTGTTGGACACCTCGAACACGAACGCCGCGCATAGTAACGTCTCTTGTGTATCTCTGTTTGATACCACCTGGAAATTATATAAATTGTTAATATTAACATAATTTGTAGGATTAAGTTCTAGAACAGCCGTCGTGGCGCAGGTTTAACTCTAGAAAAGTCCATTGTGGACAGAGTCTGACTGTAAATGTGATAGTAGTGGGTTCGATCTCCACTCAGAGAAGTGAATTATTTTCATTTCTTTGCCATGATAGAACAGAGTGCAATATTGAATATATTGCACTCTGTTCTATCGTGGCAAAGATGCATTGTCTTAAATTTGGGCGGAAAGCGGAGAACAAATTGTCTAACACTATGTCTCTACCTACTCTGCCACATGCGGGATATAGCGTGTACATAAAAAGGTGAAAACAAAATATCAGGAGAACAGAAATAGCACAGATGATATTTTTTTAGAAAACTAAAATTTGAACTGGCCAAGTGGTCTGCCCACTGAGGCACACATTCTCATCTAGCTATGTAAAAATACTTATACTCTAGTAACAACATATTTAGAAAACACAAATAAAATTGTACGACATGTACGCTTGCTCTTGTATAGTACATTCAAGTTCAGTCTATTCCCACATTAGCATTACTTAAATATGAATATAATACTTATTGAAGCGCAACATTCGCATATTTCATTTTTAACAAACTAGTTCAACAATTTATTAATCGTTATAATTGCTTTAATTAGTAACTTATACTTTTTTTTTTCATTAAATTAATTATGTAACGATGTTTTAAGCATTTTGTTATATCTAGCCAATTACAAAAGAATAATTTATTTCTTAACTTTTAGTGATTCATATTAATGAATCACTAAAAAAAATCTATGTTGGAATCTTAATAGATTTTTTTTAACAATGACCTCGATTCGACTCTAATAAATTGCGGTGTATTGAAAAATGTAAATAATTAGGTTAATAAGAAATGCTTGGTTTATCTTATTATGTCTACATAGTTTTATTTTACACAAATGTAAAGACTATGTAAATCTTATTTCAAATTGATTTGGTAACATTGAAGACGGAGCCTAACAATTGAGCAGATGTATTTAAATAGAATAATTAAACATTCAAGACAGCCATCCACTTGAATATGAAATTAATATCTGTAGTCAAAATTATTTAATTGTGATGTATTGGAAATAATTATGTAAATAGTTTTTTATGTAATTTCATGAACTTCACGCTGTCTAATACTATGTGTTTCACACATAGCAGTAGACAGAGGTAACTTGGGAACTTACTATTAAGACACTCCATCCCCATTAAGACATTTCCTTTACTTACCTCGTATTGCGTGTTGAGTGGCGGAACTTAACGCAGCACTTTGCCTATTTACCAGAGTGATAAAATGAAAATATTGAAAATTTCATTTATTCGAATGGGAACCGAACTCACAACAGGATTAATGTCCAGATACTACTATATTTTTATCATCTGGCAAGTGATTGTTCAAGTTTAAAGTTGACATAAATATAATACGGACGACAAGTTGTGGCCGTCTTGTTGTTGTAGTTAGGTTGAACTTTTGCGCATTTTTAATTCGGGAAGAAAATAATAAAAAAGTCCAAAATTAAATCTATGAAGTTTCAAAATCCAAGTAACCAACGAAGTTGAAGTGAACCCGCACTGACCTGCAATATGGTGAAGTTCTCCAGCACGCTGTTCATCATGTACTTCTCGGGCAGGTGTTTCAGCTTGTGTATGAAGTTGACCATGTACTCGCACATGGGCGAGCGCTGTATGCGGTACACGAAGCGGCCGCCCTCGAAGCGCGCGTATTCCGTTTCCACCTTTTCCACGACTTGTTTGCCGAATGAGCACACTTTTGTACTGCATGTTATTGTCATGTTCTCGTTGCTCTCGTATCTGGTGGGAATAGACGTACATAACATTTTAGCTTACAAGATTTTAAAATTGTACATATCTAACCAAATTAGCCATGAGCCTATTAGTATATATTATTTCTAAATGTTTGGAATATTGCAAATTGTAAAAAAATAGTTTTTTTTTCAGAAGGTGCTTATTGAATAAATTGACTAATTAGCAAAAAAAAGAAACGAAGTAGAGAGATATCATAAATGAGACCAGCTGTAGAGTAGGGTAGGGGTTGCAATGTCATAAAATTCACTCATTCAGTCAGCTTCACAAAAAGGCTACCTCCAAAAAGGTCACCTAGTATTGAGACACTCCGTTCCCCACGCACCCCTAAATTAGTAAGACTTTGTGTGTTAAGTGGTGGAAAGTCAACGTCGCGGTTAATCATGTTACCAGAGCTAGAAAATTAAAATATGTAATCATTTATTTCACACTCTGTGCCACGACACAACGAAGATAAATTTTATAAGTAATTTACTACTAAGTATTATTTAATTTATAAGTTACTTACACACTAGTAACACCGTAAAAGGCCCCAGGGTCGTCCAAATTATTTGTATTGAGGTCCGCCCAAAATTTCACTAAGAAAAACGCGTTTCTGGGACCCTTTTCATATAGTTCCTTTAAGCCGCCTTTCTTTTCTGGGAATTTGTCGTTTATTTGCTGTACATCTACTGACTGAAAATTAAATAGGTCAATATTAATTTACATATTAATTTATAGGGAAATAAATATAATAGATATTAAGTAATATTTATTTACTTTTGTTACAAAATAAAACTATTGTAAATGGCTATCTGGTAAGCATCTGACGATATCAACAATACGAGTTCGATCCCTATTAGGGAAGATTTACAATATTCATAATATTTTCACATTTCTTTTCACTAGTGCATTGATAGGTTTTATGGGTCATCGTAAAGTAATAAGATAGCCTATGACCTTTTTTCCCGCACACACCAAGGTAAGCAGAAGGAACCTAGTGTTAAGACACTTTGTTGCCTACTTTCTGCCGAATTCTGGAGGCATTGCGTGTTAAGTGGCAGAGCTCAACGCCGCCCTGTGCCTCGACACCAGAGCGAAGAAATGGAAATATAAATGTAAATAAATATTTCATCTCCTCGAGTGGGGATCGATCCCAAACTCAGCCGGTTTTACAGTCACACTTTGCAGGGGCACCTGCGCCACGACTGGCCTATGACCTATTATATTATCATTTTAAGTACCAAACAAGACATTACCTCTAATACAGGATCCGCGTACGTGACGGTACCGCCTATATGCACGAATAAATGTTGTGCCGGCGCCGTACTGGGAGGATACTAAAACAAATAATATATATTTAATTATTAAAATCATATATACTAATATTAATTTGTTTGGGTGAATGCACTAATCTATCTAAGTTAAAAATTAAATTAAAATTAAATTAGCTTCACGCTGTATCCCGCACACAGCAGGGTAGGCAGAGGGAAGACTAGTGTTAAGACACTCCGTTCCCCACTTTCTGCCGAATTCTGGAGGCATTGCGTGTTGAGTGGCAGAACTCAACGCCGCGCTTAACCTCGACACCAGAGCGAAGAAATGGAAATATAAATTTAAGTAAATATTTCATCTCCTCGAGTGGGGATCGAACCCACAACCAGTCGGTTTTGCAGTCACACCTCGTGCCGCTGCGCCACGACCGGCCTCAGCTCTAAGTTAGATGCTAAATTACATCAAGTTATATGTATTTACCTCGGGCACTTAGAACATATTATACACAATTCTTTATTATTAGACCACGGGGGCAAAGCCGTATGTAAAAGTTAGTGACTAATAACCACAAATACTGCAATAATTTATTTTATATCAAACACATTGTTTATATATAAATATAACGGACAACATAATTTTATATTATTTGTATCAAACTCTACTGTACAATATTCTCTACATTATATTAGAAATATGATGTAGAAGAGTTAAGCTATTCTTTTAACAGTTCAATGGATGACATTTTCTTATATGTAAACAAGTTACATACATAACTAAATTTAAAATCTTTTCTTTTAACTTTATAATAAAAACAAAATATTATGAACATAGCAATAAATGTATCTAGTAATGGCGAATACACACTTTACCAGCAACACATATTCACGATGATAAGAAATCAATAATAATCTAAAAGAAAACAATGTGTCACACAAATGCTAATCAGTTGTCATTATCAGAATTATGTAAAGACATGAATGAATCTTCAAAATACAAGATTTCTTTTGAAGACACGTTCATCTTTTGATAAAATTTTGTATGAGTATAAGATTATAAAATTTAGTGTGGTAATTTATATTTAATATGTATATAGCTACGTATATATTTAATTAATTAAACATCTGAAAATTGTTTCTTGTTGGAATCAGCTGACATCAGTTTTAAAAATATTTGTGTTAAGAAACAGACTATAAATACAACATTTAGCACAGCATCTCTTCAGTATTGTAACAAAAGTTGTAGTAGTTTCTATCATATCTACATTACAACAATGTCAACAGACACACATTCTATCGTTTATCTATGTATATACTTATAAGCACAAAGGACACAAGTTTTAACACAAGGAAAGCCTTTAAATTCAATGGTTGTGGATTCGAGTTTTCATATCCTTGCTTTGATAACAAGACAACGTACAGATCTGAATTTCGCCACTTAACACGTAATGTCTTAAAAAGTTGGACGGTAAGTGGGGAACAGAGTGTGTTAAAAAACTAGGTTCCCTGCCTACCCAACTGCGAGCTGGTGTGAAAATGTGAAAAAACCTGAACACTATAAAAAAAATCCATAACTTACCGTGTCAGAATCTCTAGGATGTTCAACAAACGCTGAGAACTCCACAAGCCTGAGTTTATGAGTCGCTATAGCCCTGCCCTCCCACGGGGGAGGGGGCGCCACGTCCGTAGCACCGGGGACCACGCCGGCCACGGGGACGCCCTTGTAGCCGGCGGTCGGGAAAGGTTTAACACTGGAATATTAACAAAATATTAGAATAAATAATGTTATTTTTATTAGAATAATGAATAAACACTTGAAAAACATGCTTAAAAGAATTGATCATCTCGTTAACTTTGGAACATCAGATCTGAAAACGTGTCCGAGTTTTCAAGGAAATTGAGAACGGCAAGAAGTAAACACAAATGCACAATTTTTATATGTCCTAGCTTAGCGAAACGATTATATTTAAACTATTTTTATTTGAAGCTGAGAACGGAGTATTTCTCCGCCTAGTACTGCTTCTAGTACTTCTTAAAAAACTGTTAAATTACTAATATATCGTGGTCAGTCGTGACGAGGGGCATTGGCGTGTGACTGTAAACGCGACAGGTTGTGGGTTCGATTCCCACTCGAGGAAATGGAATATTTAATATTTTCATTTCATCTGCCACTCCACACTCAATGCCTTAATAATTTGACGGAAAGTAGGAAGCGGATTATCTTGACACTAGCTTCTCTCTGCCTACCCTGCTACATGTGGGATACAGCGTGAAGCTGACAAATGAAAACCATTTTATTGATAGATATTCTTATTTATACTCTATTTATATGCAAATGTACTTAACGGCGATTAAAGTGTTTCGCTTTAAAAATCTATCTATTAATTAATGAATAATCATCTTGAAAGTTTACTGTTTGCACTGCTTTTAATCTGAATCGGTAATGTTTGTAAATTACTGGTTAGAAGAGAAAAAGAAATGCTTTACATTTACAATACGGTGTGGTGCAATCTTTTTATTATAGTAAATATTGTAGAACTAAAAACTACTAGTAAGTCATATATTTAAATGAAAAAGACACTTACTCTTGTGATGTCCCTGCTTGTAATCCTGGTTGCCAAAATTGCTGAAATAAAAACATAGAATTTAGTATGAACCTAAAATGAAGCTTGTATACCACACTTCACGCTGTATCCCGCATATACCTTGCTCCAATGCGGGATACAGTGTGAAGCTAAAAATATCGTAAAATAGCTCATCTTGTTAGATTTAGCGTATTTTCTACACACGACACTATAAAGCTCTCTTTTAGAACAGCAGTTCAAAATAACTGAATATTCTATTTAATAGAATAATCCAGCAAGAATGAAATGTTCGGTTAAAATGTTTTTTTTTGTTAAGAGATGATTGTTATCTATACACGAAATACATAAGTTAATTTCAATCAGTTTACTGTTTCTGTCACACTTGACTATTATTGATCACTTAGATTATTAAAATTGGCTTTGTAAGTCGCTTGATCTTCGAAATATTATCTTTAAGCAGATTTATTAAAAAATCCGTTCAGTAAACGAGCAAAGCCACATCGTTCATGTTGTTAAATTGGAAGCCAATAGTTATTTGTGCATGCCATGCCTCGAAGCTACACAATAAAGGCGTTTTTTGTGTGAAACAACACAACGGCATGCGTACAAAATGTACCGTGTGGTGGTACGCCGGGTGCGGCAACCCGGCCACTATTTGCGCGCTAGACAGCGTGCTCATAGACTGCATCGCCTTCTCTTTCATAACACCCCCGTCCTAGATTGTTTATCATCTCTTAGATCGCTTTGCTATTACCACATTTAGTATTGGGCTCGTGCGAAATTATAATAAATAGTTGGAGATGTAATCGGTGTAGCTACACATGGATGCAGCAAAGTCAATAGTAAACATAGAATATATGTAATACGATATAAAAAAGCTGTACTTCTGTGAACTTAGTATATAGATTTTGATATATACATGTATGGTAAACATATTATATGTATACTCAAATCATTCAAAAATCTTGTAGTTATTTTTCTATAAAAATCAACTTCTTTTCATTAAAAAAAAAATTATTAGCTTCACGCTGTATCCCGCACACAGCAGGGTAGGCAGAGGGAACCTGGTGTTAAGACACTCCGTTCCCCACTTTCTGCCGAATTCTGGAGGCATTGCGTGTTGAGTGGCAGAACTCAACGCCACGCTTAACCTCGACACCAGAGCGAAGAAATGGAAATATAAATTTAAGTAAATATTTCATCTCCTCGAGTGGGATTCGAACCCACAACCAGTCGGTTTTGCAGTCACACCTCGTGCCGCTGCGCCACGACCGGCCTCACTTCTTTTCATTATTTTCATTACTTTAATATGTTGAATATTTCAATTTATTGTGCTATTTACAGTCGTATAATTATGACATGGAAAATTGCGCGATACAATGTAGCTTATGCACGGGCAGCATTGTTTAAATTACATTATTAATTTCAAAATATAACTTAAAACCACCTCCCGTTTTAATTAAAATAGAAAGGCGAATAGAATTGCACTTACCACTTTGAGTTTGGCCTGAATTTCACGCAGTTTCCGCCTCGCCAGCACCTGTATGTGTGACGAGACCTGTTTCCTTGTGCGCGTCTTTCCCGTCCTCAGTTTTATATATCTTGCTATAAGTTCATTTCGCCCTGGAATCGATAAATGAATAGCTTAATAAAGACCATCAGAAGGAAGCTATACAATTAAGATTCTAAAATATGCCGGACGCAGGTGAATACGAATTTACATCCCCTCGCCTTTTGTGCGTTGGGTGCCCTGCCAATTAGACTGTGCTTTGGACATTTATTACGCAGGATATGCATATATTGCTCTATACAAATATTAAAAAAAAAAAAGCTTATAAATTTATAATATAAAAATAGATCATTTTAGGATTTTTTTCATAGTTTATAAGTTCTTATTCTTCTTTGTAAGACTTCGGTGTCTACGAGTATATATTTTTTAGTAATAAATAATCTTAGAAGTTGATAAGAATGAAATCTATCACAATTATATCAACTAGAAGCCTCAACACCAGTCATACTTTCCAATACAACTCCCACCTACTAAGCTAAAACAGATCGTATTGGACAAAAGCGACCATTCCAATATTCTCTTATTCGTTGTCCTATTCCGTATAAAATTCCACAGAGAGTCATCTACATGGTGTATTTTAAAAAAAACATCCTATTAATAAATAAAAGAGGCAATTGTCATAGCCCGCGAAATATTCCGAATAGCCGAATCAAAACCCGCTGCACAATGCAATACCGGCGCAGTCGATGCCGATCTCGTTATGAAACAATTTTCAAAATATTTTGAATAGCTATTTTCAATTATTGAAACTGCAGCCGGCCAGGAATGCGGGGTGGATCGACAGCGGTAATGAAATATATTTTACTAACTGAATTGTTATTCCGAAACTACCCTCACTCGGCCTTATTGCTTTCAATTTTCTATTTTAATAAAAAATATTATATTAATATGAAGAATGTAATTTTTGCGAATTTTTCCTATCGATGCAAGTTTAAATCGAACAATGGTGTATTAATTTGAGGCGAGTGTAGAACAAGACCGGGCCAGACCAAAGTAAATTGAAATCTCATTGAATTCGGGGAATGCGATGGCAACGAGAGACGGCTGGTGCGAATTTAATTAACCCCTTGCCTGCTCGTTGAGGCGTGAGTGCGTATATCTATTCATTTTCGTGTAGTTCGTCAGTTAAATTTTATGCATGATAAACCACCTTTTGAATTATAATAAAAACTTTTTTTAGATTTCAAATAAAATGGCCAGCGGTAGATTAATAAGTTTGTTCAACGTGAAACAAAGCGATACAAAGGCTCAAAACAACAATAAATTCTCTTAATATACGAGATATAAATATAACTCAAGTCGTTCCTCTAACTTTGTCCAAAATTAAAGTGAAAGGCAGTTGTAGTAAGCTCGGCAACAAACTTTTGAAGTCTGCTAAGCGAAAACATTCTTGAAATCGCTGTGAAATTATGGCACCATTTCATAAAATTTTCAAGACAGGGCATTAGGTTAAAATTAGTGGAGGTTACGAGAGGTGACGATTAAGTCGAAAAATAAACACGCCGTACGTCAGCCGTTACGGTGCCCGCGAATCCCGCATCGAGAGTGCTTTCACCCGAAACGTCGTGTGCATCTCTCTCTATAAATAGCGCGGAGGAGAGTTACAAGTGTAGATATAGATCTCTATCGGGCGGCGAATAGAAAAACAAGAGACGATTATTTATCACTTAGTCGGCTAATTTGGTCCACTGCCAGCGTCGCGCCACGCTCTCGCGCACTCTGCACGGATGAAATTGTGCGTAGAGCCGCCATATATGAATATTGATTTCTTTTAGCGTTAGTTAGTAATTGCACGTTGATTTTCTATCTTCGTTAATATGAAGAAAATTATTTGGATTTATTTAAAGATTTCAGAGGTCAGTCGTGGCGCAGGGACACAAAGTATGACTGTAAAATCGACTGGTTGTGGGTTCGATCCCCACTCGAGGAGATGAAATATTTATTTACATTTATATTTTCATTTTTTCGCTCTAGTGGCAAAGCGCGGCGTTGAGTTCCGGCACACAACACGCAATGCCTCCAGAACTCGGCGGAAAGTGGGAAACGGAGTGTCTTAACACTAGGTTCCCTCTGCCTACCCTGCTGTGTTTGATGATGATTTGTTTTTTTACAATTAAATAAGTAACATAACATTATGTCAATATTTTATTTAAGCTCAGAGTAAGAACCTTGAATATATATTTGTTTTTGATAATAATTTTAACTGCGGCAAGTTATCGGAGAGCCATCAGAAACACATTAACGTAAAGCTATGGCCTTCCAATTGTTTTTCCTATAGGTAAGCTTTTAGCGGAGATAATTCTTCCAACAGTAGGTACTGTTTGTGTTGATAAACAATAAAAAGTTTTTTTTTGCCTGTTTTATATATGATTTATATTCTTACTTAACTTTCCAAGCGAGGCCAGTCGTTGCGCAGCGGAACAAAGTGTGACTGTAAAATCGACTGGTTGTGGGTTCGATCCCCACTCGAGGAGATAAAATATTTATTTAAATTTATACTTTCATGTCTCTCTGGTGTGGAGGCAAAGTTTGAAAGAATGAAAATTTGAGTTCTGCTACTTCACAGGCAATGCCTCCAGAATTCGGCAGAAAGTGGGGAACGGGTAGTGTCTTACACTAGGTTCCCTCTGCCTACCCAGCTTCACGCTGTATTCTACACCGTGAAGCTGAATAAAAAAAAATACTTAACATTAAACTATTTTTCTAGTTGTAAAATTTGGAAATTATAATTGATGTTTTTCATTTTAGTGACTATATATAAATTTATATAACTTTTTTAATTAGTGTATTAAAAGATTAAATTTCGGAGCATTAATTTATTTACTGGAATATAACTGTAAACAAGATGGTATATTTTCAATAAATACTGGTTTTGGAAAGAGAGCAAAATTTGACGTTGCAGTTCGACGCTCATTTAAAGCTTGACATTAACATGTGGTCCGTTACATTTTTTTTGTAAAATTATATAAATGGGCATTAATTAAAAATATCAGCTAATGTACTATATTTAACAAGATAAAATGTAGAAAATGATAGCACGCGAAACATATAAATCAATCTTTTTTTTTCAGTTACACGTTGCAAATAGCAGTCAGAGGGAACCCAGTGTTAAAACACTTCCGTATCTCACTTTCCGCCGTTTGAAACATTTGAGTGTAGATTGGTAGAACCCAACGATGCATTCTGACGAAAAGGTCAATATTTAGAATTATGTGGTAATAATAAAATCTCAGTGATTTTGCGAAGTGAAGGATAAGTCTTTTTTATGTTTTTAGAAAACGTTTTATCCTAGTCACAACAATAAGAATAGTTGAAGCTAGCAAATAAATAAAATTTATAGAAAGGGTCTTTTCCAATAAAAGAAACATTACGAGGTGATAGAAGCGTCAGAATTTTACGCTGACCCAAACAGAAGATATGCAAGGCAAATGGTAGTTGAAGGGTTGAGTTTCGACGATCTAAGGATTTCTCGAGACAATCGGGAGTTATGCCTTCGGGCGGGGCGCTAAGGCGCGGGAGAAGGGGCGGACCTTCTTTATATTTTCTTACTGCGTTCGCCGCCTAGCGGCCGGGCCCCTTACACGCTCGCTCGCTCACTAATTGCGCATTCTTCGCATAGTTTAGACCCCCCGTGAACCCCTCGCCGCCCCCCGGCCACGTGAAGCCGACGAAACTTTCATACTCCCAGGATATTGAGCGGTTTTGAATGTCTTAACTCACGAACGTGCCTGCAGCGGTGCTTGTGCTTTGTAGGCAAACTGTTTCGAACAACTCACCGCACCGTTCGACGCTAAATTACAGCTCGCTTGCCAGTCGCCGGTGACGAGGTGAAGTCCTCTTAATGCAAAGCTCAACTTGAACGGCATCATAACACATTACCGATACCTATATAATATCGCTATAAACTGCACGCTCCTTATCGAAATCCTTACTTAAATTGACATTAATTACTTTCTGCAAAATAATTTCGATCAAGAATATACCTAATTTAAAAAAGAAAACAGAAATATTAAAACTATAGAGAAAAGCAATGCATTTGAAACGTTATAATTTCAAAGCACAATCTTAATTTAAGTTGGCAGTAAAACTAGAAACTAGCGCACGGGACAGCGCGGGATCGAGGCTCCTCGAAGATTGGAGGGCGAGGGTGTGACAGACAGGAGGGAATGGAGAGTGACGCACTGTTGGCTAGATTAAGCCGGGCCGGCACGTCCGCGAGTAATGCGACCATATATTGTGTGGACGGCGCAATTATGTGCCGTGATCTTTTACAACTGCCCCGACGTAATAAACTCGATGGACAAATTATTAAATACATCTAAACTATTATACATTTACGATACTTGTATCAGATCAGACTCATCTTTAATTAATTTGTTGATTTTCTTATTATATATTCTGTTATTTCTCTTTATTTATAACTTGGGTGTTTTATGTCAAGCTGCAAATTTTAAATTAACTTCATAATAAAGTTTATCTAACTTCATACTAATGATAAATCATGTCATACATATGTACATATATGTTGCAAGACATTGAAGTTCTAACATTTCAAGAACATTCTTAACTCTCAGCAATTAGTCACAAAGTAAAACCAAAGAGAGTAACAGTTACAGAAAGTTAAAATAAAATTAGCTAACTATAAAACTAACAAAAATATTCAAAGAAACGAAACAAGTAAACCCAGCGCATCACGTGGAGGCGTCTAAAGGATTATTTCCGCTGAGGCGATAAGATTAAACCGGCACATTTCTTTCCGTCTATTAAATCACTTAAGGTGGACACACCGCTTGCGGTACATTTGTTTAGCAATTCCATCCACCCGGTCCAACCCGGTCCTACCCGGGTGCTACCCGGGCAGTCCTTTAATTAAACCCGGGCGCTATAATGTTGGCCCGACGCGGACTTAATGTGCGTCCGGCTGGTAATGGTAGTGGCTGCCTTTAATTGTTCCACGTCAATTGTGCCCGTAACGTACGTGACAATGGCGACTCTCCAGAAAGTTATTGCTGTTTTCGGTTGTGCGGAATTAAATGAGAAATTCTATGCGATTACTGTTGCTTATTAATCTTGCTGGTTTATTTCTGAAATGTCTGTGGAGAGTAGTGTTCATAAAATATACAGATAATAAACAAATATAAATTAATTTTACTATCCAACGATTAACTAGATTTCTTGTTATATTGTTAAATATAGTATAAAACTAAACTAAATGATACATGTCGTCTGTGAAACTATTACTTTTATAATTATTAAACTTACGTTAGAATTTCGACTTCAAGCAAATAATTATTGCGCCTTAGATAATCTAAAACCAATCTATGTAAAATATATTATACTAGGGACTCAAACGCGGCTTCGCTCGCTTAAATTTATTTTTATATTATAGCCAAAGCATATTTTTAAATATATAACTTTTATACAAAGTATCCTATGTCCTTTCTGACACCTCTAAGAATCAACAAAGTTTCATGATAACTGGTTGAGCAGTTTTGGCGTGAAAGCATAACAAACAAATTTACATTCACATTAACAATATTAATACGATTCTGCTGTCTAACAGCGAGCTAATCGTAACAACAGCTTACGATGTATCATTGCATTTTAAATTAAAACATTCAATATAATAAATAAAGAGAGTTTCTTTGAAAAAAAAAACAAACATCACCAAATCAAATAACAATAAAACACGCTGATACTTGGCAATCATACTAAAGCTGAAATCATAAGCGATCAAAACAATTATAGCCTTTATACATTTATTTGAAGCAGTTACAGAAAGTATTAAGTCGAAACACGAGAGATTTACTTCTGTTAATTTAGTGAGGGGGAAAGGTTCCTTCGGTGATCATCACGTAGTGTTAACGAGCTTCCTTAGTTAACATTGTAGCGTGAAAAAATTTACAGAAACTGAGCTTGCATTACAATCATCCAGTCTTTTCCGACTCGAATTAGGTCAATAAGTTCTGGAGTGTCAAGTTTATTGCCTTGATAATTGGTTTGATTTATGGCGTTTAGGGTGAAAAATTATTCAAAACGATTCTTAATTGTATATTTAAATACTGTGTTTATACGCAGGTAGCTAATATCCATATTTTAATATGCATAATTTTTATTATACTAATTTTATTATGCGTTAAATATTCAAAACATTGTTTTATAGTTTGAATGTGAACCATAAAATGTGTGTTTAATTTTAATTATTACAACAGACTGCAACTAGCCAGCGTACTAGACTGGACGTCTCCACCTTTTACTTTTGTACATATTGAAATAATAATTAACAGCCATACATAAATTTAAGAAGCTTTTTGTTTATTGTATATTATAATAAAAAAACTGTTATGTCCATCAGCTTCACGCTGTATCCCGCACACTGCAGGGTAGGCAGAGGGAACCTAGTGTTAAGACACTTTGTTCCCCACTTTTTGCCGAATTCTGGAGGCATTGCGTGTTGAGTGGCAGAACTCAACGCCGCGCTTGTCTTCAACACTAGAGCAAAGAAATTAAATTTCATCTCCTCGAGTGGAGATCGAACCCACAACCAGTTGGTTTTACAATCACACTTTGTGCCCCTGCGCCATGACTGGCCTCAAGATTTATTTTTTATTTGTTATGTCTATTTGTATGGGAACAACACGTGTTCTGAACTTGTCCGCGTTCTAAAGATTGTAGACGATGCGAAAAAAAAGTTGGAAGCCGTTCGAATTTAATTCGTCGAATCGGAGACACACCGATGGAGAGATAATAATTGTCGGTTCACGTCTTTCCGTGGAATCCTATTGCGCAAACCGCCTTGTCGGCTCACATCAATACCTACAGTGCCTTTTGTCTCGTGCCACACCATTGTTCATTTTAGGAACGGCCTTGAGAGCGCTTCATAATACAATTATGCTAAACGAACGCGAATCGATGTAGAAAGTTTGTGCAAGTGCTGGCTTATCATTGATTTACTGTTTCATATACTTATGGTTCTTGCTAATCTTACGCGGATGTAGCATGGTAGGTAGAACGAGTCTAGTTTTAAGACACTCCGCTGCCCACTTTCCGCCAAAGTTTACGAGGCATTAGCGAGGGTGTTTAGTGGCTCAGCTCAACGCCGGCATTTGCCGCGACACCAGATCGAAGAAATGAAAATATTATTAAACAATAATTCATTCCCACGAGTGAAAATCGAATCCACAAGCCTCTCAATTTATACTGAAATTTACACTGAACGAATACAGCAATATAATTAAAAAAAAACGTTTGTTGTTTATTCACATATCATAACCCAATATTAGGAAAAAATAAAATCACTTGACCTTTCTTCACAGCTCTATACAAAGAGTACCAACCTACCTACCTACTTTTTTAGATTTATTATAACATTCAAATATAAGTCGCATTTGTAATTATAGTTATTATCATAAATAATATATTAATATCTTTCATGATAACAGTTCATCCTCTATCACGTCCTGACTCACCGTACATCTTGCCCTCGTCCGAGAGGATGATCTTGCGTCGGCCGCACGGCGGGTATATCGCGAGCGCCTCCTGGAAGCTCTGCTCGATGTCCGGCGACCATACGCCCTCCGCGTCCGCTGCTGACATATCCTAAAAAAAAATATATTTTTTATAAAAACTAAAAAAATGCAAGAAATTAAATTAGAGGTCCTCGTGGCGCTGCGGCGTAAACGCGTCGGTTGAGGTTTGGATCCCCACTAGGGGAAATGAAATAATTCATATTTTCATTTGTTCGCTCTGGTGACGAGGCAAAGGGCGGTGTTGAGTTTCGCCACTAAACACGCAATGCCTCCAGAATTTAGGGGAAAGTGCGGAAGTGAGTGTCTGAACACTAGGTTCCCAGGTTCCGTCTGCCTACTTTCCTATGTGGGGGATACAGCGTGAAGCTAAAAATAATGATTAAACACGAATTAAACGCCGATTGACATCTTAAAGATCATCATTGTTAAAGTTCCATTATGATAATAAATCAATTACTTATTAATATAATTGATTTATTATCCACCTTTATTACAAATACAGGGTATTTTAAATATATACTAGCTTTGGAATTTCTGAAGTAACATTAAGGGTTGAAATGTACATAGATAGGGTTCACCACTGCGGGCCTTGAAATTTGATCTTAGTATATTAACTCAATAATAAAATAAATATCAATTGGCAGCTGTACGGGCTAAATAAATTATAAGTTTTAATTGGAAATGAGGACCGCGAGATCTTGTAATTCGGCTTTTTGTTTTTATAAGTATTAATTCTATATACATTTGTTGTTCTCATGTACACATTCAACACCTATCTTTTATATCTTTATAATAAAATATCTGTTATCTCAACTCTACTTGTTTGAAATAGTTCTATAACAAATTAAATAAATAAATCAGATTGTCCTTGTCCTCGACACCAGAGCGAAGAAATGGGAATATAAATTTAACTAAATATTTCATCTCCTCGTGTGGGGATCGAATCCACAACCGGTCGGTTTTACAGTCACACTTTGTGCCCCTGCGCCACGACTGGCCTATAACAATTTTTATCAATTTAAAAGAAAACTAAATAATATTGACAAATTATATTTACGTCGACGGTACACTAAAGTAATGTTCCTTTGTAAAACAACCATAAAGAGTTGTAGTACATTTGGTTCTGTATTATTAAGTTATATATATATGGTTAGGTCATAACTTATACATAAAATATACAGGCAATAATCAATATGTTTATTGGTGTTTAAGTGATAGTTTAAAAAGTTATACGTTTAAAACATGAATTGCTCCAATTTTCATATAAAACAAGTATTGCACGTACTCTTATATGAACCGGTAAGTACCCAGGTTACCTTATATGGATATGTTGAGTAAAAATATACTTGTATTTGTGGGTATACACATATTAATGGCAATTAACTTAAATATAAATACTACTACCGTATAAAAATGAAATTGGGTAATGTCTTTTAACATCAACGAGCAAAACAAAAATATCGACGTTATTTAATTTGTAATGAAGCTTTAATTTCTTAACGATATAAAATTCTTTTATTTAAAAATAATAAACAAGTTGACATATTGTAGGTTACTTTCTCGTAATTCCCTCTTAACATATATCAATCACATCATAGCAAAACTAATATTTTCATTAAAAATAATAAAAAATCCTTTCAAAATTCAGGTTTTATTGCTTTCTGCAAAGTATTCAAACTATAATTTCAATAAACCATTTAAACCAAAGCGATAGGTGAATCAGACGGATATTTTTATACACAGTACGCGTCATCCAAAAATATAGTTTTACGTGTGGATTTATTGCCCTTACCCGCTGAAATGCACTATTGCGAAACAAAACGAGCATCATAATAGTATATCTGTTTATCAGAAGTCATATGGCATTTTAACATCTGTGTGAACGTAGAAGGTATACATACTTATATTGTAAATTTTCCGTTTGTATAATTTTTTTTTCAAACATAAACTTCACCAGACTCACTTCTCCCTAAAATACAGGTTTGTTCCTAGTTTAGGGGGTAGGGAACCATCTTATTTTGTGTATCATGTACTAAGCCTCTTTCATGTAACGTTTTATTGTCTTTGTAATTGCTTTGAGGAAATAAAGATTATTATTATTATTATATATGCTTTTAGCGTTTACACAGATGTTGGTATCATGACCAGATGAAAAATGCCCAATATCTGTGAAAAAAATCTCTATATACATAAATATGGGCAAAACAGTATACCTACCACGATTATACCATCCGAATTTAATCGTAAAATAAAATATCAAAATTCAATTAGAACGAGAAACCGAAAAGATGCGTCATTTAAATTAATAGTGCCGGTTCTAGTCTCGAGGAGAAGAAAACAAAAATAACGTGTTCGGCACCGGCGCGAATCGGGCGGACGTTAGACGAAAACATTGTGAATCACATGCTTACTGGAACTGCCTCTTTATTCTCTTAAAAGCTAATATTTGCACGTTAAACACAGCGTAACATCGACTCTGTGTTCATATGTACTTAACAAGGTTGTTGAAAAAAAGTTTTCTCTGCACGAGGTGAAAGCTCGATGTCGGTACGAGTCGTGCCAAAGTTTTTGAAAGTTTATATTGCATGTGAAGCTTTAAAGTAAAAGATACTTTATCACCATTTTATATTCCATAATTTTTATATCATGTGTTTATTGTTCAATGTCGACAATAATCAGTAATTTACATAAGTTTGCTCTTAATTGTTAACTTTTTTATTTTTATTTTATATTATCAATATAAAACATCGACTTATAAGCTGACTAAATTATCTTATAAAAAAATATTCTCTTTATAGAATCATATGTATTTTTTAGCATCAAACCTTTGCGCTTTTTTTTTTGTTTAAGGTAAATAGTAACAAAAAAACATTAATAAACTATATTTACATACTAAAATAACATAAAAACAATACCTTTTCATCGTCACTAGCTTCACCGACATCTAAGTGCTTGGCGTCGGCGCCGCCCGAGCCGTTGGTGTCGGGCGCGCCGGCCGCCGCGCTCCACGGAGACGCAATGGTGCCGGCTGCGAGCGCGCCGCTCGCTGGAACAAACAAATATTACTATTAACTATGTGTTATTATTTTAAAGTCGATGTAGAAATGTGTAATCTATCTTATATTGGTTTTGTTACTGTGTGTGTGACAGACGTCGCTGAAAAAAAGATCTCTCATCATCTCCTTGAGGAGTTCTTCTTAGAATACAGCTTCATGCTGTATTCCGCTATACAACAGGATAGGCATAGGTAATTTAGTAGTAGTGTTAGGACACTGCATTCCCCATTTCCTGCATTATTCTCAACGCCGCGCTTTGCCTCGTCACCAGAGCAAAGAAATGTGTGGGAATCGAACCCGCACCCTATCACGTTAATAGTCACACGATTTTTAATCAATATTGAGCAATTTTTTTCAATAATATAATCTCAATAAACTTATAAACATCGGTTGGCAAGAAATAGACATGATGATTGTATGACACATGCAATGAAGAATAATAACTTTCAGTGTCCACAATCCACTATATTTATTATGTTTAACGTATTATGAGCACAAGTGTATCTTAAATGAATAATTTTGTTTCTAAGAACCTACAGTGTGTAAACTATACCTACACGAAAATAATTTGTTGTTTATTATTTTGTAATTGTTTATTATTTTATAAGACATTCGTTATACTTCTAAATATATTTAAAGTGGGATTTTCTATTATGTACAAGCAAAAACTGTTTACAATTTACATAATCATTCATTTGTATAACTTTTAGTCAATATTTGTTCATGTTATATTGACTAATCTATCATTATAACTTACATCAAATTTATTGCAGGCTATTAAGTTTTAGATTTTTTTAAGAATACCTTAACAAAATGCAAATTATAAATGATTTAGAACTACACATATATATATATATATATACAAAACCAATTTAAAACATTTTAAATACAAACAAATATTACATCAACTAAAAGAAAGACGAAGAAGATCATATCACCCTTATGAGCCATACGCCAACAAACACAAAAAAGGAGACTATAAACTAAAATAAGAGTAATTTAGTAGCATCACATATGAATGATCTGGTGCTGTACTCTGACGTCACACGGTGTTTGCTTACAAATACATACAGACGTATTTTCCAATCGTATTGTGGCTTTGCACTAATACACTAATGTAAGCAAAAACAAGATTTACAGCTGTGCTTCGTGTATAGCAACGGTTTTGTATGTCTTGTACTATTAATAAACCGTTTTGGAGTATGAATTGTTTCGGTTTCACTAATATTAACTTATGTAACTTTTAAATATTGTTGTTTATTTTCTAATCGTATGTTAATAAGCTTTTGGTCCATGTGTAGATATAATATGTTTTTTTAATAAATTTCGTCGCTTGTCAAATACGTCTTGGAGCAGTGGGACTGTGTTTGTTGCACGATAGTTGGGAGGTGATCCTCATTCGAAGGATTATATTGCGATACACACAATGTCTCGAAAATTAGGCGGAAAGTTGGGACGGATTGTCTCAAAATTAGGTTCCCTGTACCTATCCTGTTGTGCGCAAAAGCGTGAAGAAGTTTTTTTTATAACAAACTAAGGAAACTATATCATCAATATGTAGCTTTGTTTTATATTTACAATATAACTGACGTTTAAAAATAACTTTATTTTGTTTAAATGTAAATTATACCAGTACATAAATTAAAGTGTTTATAGTATTTGCAATGCTTACAACGGATCGCTGATTGCTATAACAACATCTACTACGTAAGACATAGGCCGTGAAGTTACTTCTTTCACATTTCTTATTATTGAGGTTAACTTAAATTAATGAAAACTATTTATAGTATAGGTACCCTTGACATAATTTTTAACGTCATATCTCGAGAACTTAATTATAAAGCATGACGTAAATAAATGCCAGTTCTAAAAGTAAATGTTTACTAAACATTGTCAATTCATAATAATTTGTAGAAGAAAATCTAAAAACTGATTTTTTTCTTTTAAGAAACAAAATTATGAAAAATTTGTGTCTTAAAAACAATATCTTAACAAACATGTGAGAACAAGAAAAACCCAAACCGTTCAAATTCGCATTTCATAATAGCTAAGCTTTGTTCGAGACGCGAGAGCGGGGGTCGTAGGCATTCTCGAAATTTTCATATTTACCGTTAGAAATATGCAGGTACGAACGCAACAATATAAATATAATATCAAAAACGGAGAATTTTGTTATGAAGATCCGCTCGAGGAGAGTAAAAGTATGCGCCGCCCGCCTTCCAGCGTGTCCCCGTGCCGGCGCTACTCAATAAATATACTTTACCTCCTTACTTTTCTAAAGAAATATTTCTTAATCTGTCGTAGCTAACTCTGGAATTTTAAGGTATTTTCTTTTTGTTCATACATACATATTTACAACTATATTTTCTTTTGATGATATGATATTGTATCCGTTGAAAGGCATCGTTAGCTGTATAATATGCGTAATATTATTTATGAACAATATATTTGTAATATGTCATTCTATCGTTTCTTAAACAGTTTACTTTTTTTGAGGTCTGTCGTGGCGCAGCAGCACGAAGTGTGACTGTAAAACCGACTGGTTGTGGGTTGGATCCCCATTCATGGAGATGAATTATTTACTTAAATTTCTATTTCCATTTCTTTGCTCTGGTGTCAAGGCTAAGCGCGGCGTTGAGTTCTGCCACTCAACACGCAATGCCTCCAGAATTCGGTAGAAAGTGGGGAACGGAGTGTCTTAACACTAGATTCGCTCTGGCTACCCTGCTGTGTGCGTGAAGCTGATTTAATTTAAACAGTTTAATTTTACTACAACCATATGAAACATAATATTATTAACAAAAAAATTAAATCGGCTTCACGTTATATCCCGCATAGGTGGGTAAGCAGAGGGAACCTGACGTTAAGACACTCCGTTCTAAACTACAATATTATAGCTCATTCAAAACAAAACCATTCACTTAAAACTTGTCATACACTCTATAACATGAATAAGTATAGATATATTTATCAATACTTTACAGTAATATTAGAACACCAAATTTAATATCACCAATAAACTAGCAATTAATCCATACACATATCAAACGAGGATCTTCAATTAGCACAATTCACATTAATACGAGGCGACATTAAACCAGTGGCGGTCGGGGGCTGACAAAGGGCTGTGGACGTGCAATAATTAAAATAATAAAGCATCGTCGGGGCCCCGGCCCCTTTGTGATATGACAAGTGTCCGCAATAAGGGCCCGGCATGCGGGGGCCGGGGATCGACGTGCGTTTTGGTTCAGAATTTGAAATATTTCAATGTCTATCAGTGGCTATGAAAGTGTTAAGTAACCTTTGGGATTCCACGTGAAATATGTACTTTCAGTAGAATTTTGTTGTGATATCGAAATCACATGCCTTATTCGATTTAAAGGTTTATTCATTGAGGTTGAGTAATATTTGATAATGTTAAAGAGGAATATCCATAAACCAATATTGACCAAACTTTATTCATTACTCATACAAGGTAAAGACGTAATGTAAGAAAATTATGTATTATGTCACTAACATTTGTGAGTTAATGTTTGCAGTTTTCGTGTAAAATGTACCTACATGGTTGGACCTACATAATTACTATGAATAATATAGTGAGGCCAGTCGTGGCGCAGGGGCACAAAGTGGGACTGTAAACGCGATTGATTGTAGGTTCGATACCCACTCGAGGAAATGAAATATTTATTTAAAATCTATATTTCCATTTCTTCGCTCTGATGTCGAGGCAAAGCATAGCGTTGAGTTCCGCCACTCTAAACGCAATACCTTCAGAATTCGGCGGAAGTGGAGAGCGGAGTATCTTAACACTAGAACCCCTCTACCTACTCTGTGTGCGGGATAAAGAGTAAAGCTAAAAAAAAAAAGGAAAAAATATAGTACAAGCCAACGCATGGCTCATAACACTGGATTACATTAATAACTTACACCAATGTAATATATGTTGTAGTTAATTAAAAATATTTTAAGCCGATTTATTAACTTTACATTATAACGTAAAATATTCTACTTTCAGGTTATTCATGTTACATTTTATCATTAATAAAAAACTAATGAAAGTAGACAGTAGACCTGATATCTATAATCTTTATTTAGTATGATTTTTCAGCTTTAGCTTTACGTTGTATCCCTGCACGTAACAGACGCAGACGGTGCCTAGTGTTAGGACACTCCCGCTCTCCACTTTCGCCGAATTCTGGAGACATTGCGTGTTGAGTGGCGGAACTCCACGCCGCACTTTGCATCGAAACCAGAGCGTAGAAATGAAAATACTAAATAATAATTAGTTTTATTCGAGTGGGAAAAAAATCCACAACCTGTCGCGTTCACTCACACCCTTGTGCCCCTGCGCCACGACTGGCCCCTTGATAAAGAAAAAGAGTCTCTATTAAAAAAATATATATTTTACATTGAACTTATAACATGCCACTACAAAAGTAATTAATATGGTAATGTTTTTTTCACAAAATTTAATTGAAAAAAAAAATTACGTGTTGTCCTTAACTGAAACAAGGCTAGAAGTAGCACGCGATCCCTGAAACAGGAATGCATTTAATACCGGCGGCGGAATAATTCCAGTAATTTAGTAGCGTTTACACCGTATCGCGTGTACCTACCTACCTACCGGGTAATAGAAGAGAGCTTTTTCACAGCTACCCCGTTTTCGTTGTAACTGTACTATGCTTTCTGTGTATTGTCAAAAGTGTTTTAACTCGAGTATTATATGTACATACAAACATTTTGTACGTGTTTTAATTATAGGTATGAGAGCTCCATAGAAAATCATTGTCACATTAAAATTATTTTGTTCTTGTTTTCGTACTTGTAAGTGTTTGGTTTTCGTTTATAAAAATAAAACGATAATTCATAGACAAATACAAATTTATGGGAAGAAAGTAGAAAATGTCTTAAATTCACGTTTGTTCCTTATTTTTATACAGTCTATGAATCAGTAGATATACTGTATGTATCACAATTTTAATAAGTACATAAATAAAATTAGGCAAAAGAGGTATACAGAGACCGTAGCGTTTGGCGCTCCGTTTTCTCTGACTACCCCGCTAGAGATACAGCGTGAAGCTAGAATAGAATAGAATAAACAAACCTAATAAGTGGCAATTAATTTAAAACAAGACATTTTAATAAAGTAGACATCATATTAAAATATCTCGTTGGCAATGAGAAAATTAAGCATAAAATTGTATTTATCTTAATTAAAAAATTATCCCCCAATCATCATAATATTAAAAACAAAATATAAAATCTTTAATTATGAACTTGAACACATACGGCAATCGAATGTAAAAGTTATAATAAAAACCACACAAAAGACAGCGCGATCAACCGGCGAGCATCGTCCATCTGCAAATTGGTGAAACGAGCAATAAAATAAAGAGAGGGAAAATAGAGAAATAATTTCCGTGTCGGGCGGGGGTAGTGGGGGGGTTGGGGGGGTAGTGGGCGGCCACCTGTGCGCGACGGCGAGGGTTGCGCGCCAAAGTATGTTAATTAATTTTCGGTTGACCGTCCACCGCTCGAATCACCCGCTCGTGCGGTTTGCGTACATTTTCATGTAACAAAGGACCCCGGCCGGTTAGCGTTCTCAATAACTCCACTTTTTAATGAGCGACATACCGATTTTTGGTTTGTGCACGAAAATTGCGTAATTATAGAGGTTTCGTCTCTATAAACAGCTATGTAAATGTCATACAGAATTGTGGCTGTAGAGTTCTGATGATTTAATAAATAAAACCTAACCACCAGATAACAAAAAAATGAAAAAAAAAAAAAACGAAACTACCCGCCAAGTACATATTACATATTACAAGGGCTGATAAAACACAAATCAATGATTCGTGATTCAATTCACGACCCTAACTATATTAATTATTCAAAAGCTTCAACCCGTCAGTCTGTTTCATAATAGTCGATTCAACCCGATTTTATTGGTACACGCGAGCGTATAGTATGGAACAGCGGTGAAAATCGATATTGACAGAGGACGCTGACGATGTTTATCTGCTGGTGTAAATGTTTATTAAGGGGACGGGACGTGCGCTCGTGCGGTGCCCGGGGAGCGCCACGTGGTGCGTGCAGCGCGCACGTAGTCGCCTCCATCGCAGAATGTAGCAACGTGCCTCTGCATCATTGCGGGCACTCAACGTACGTCAGCAAGTACTCCGCACAATACACCTCCAAGCAAACCGATCAGTTTGCATACAATTTGTCACGAGAACAATCGAAGTTGATAATAATATTAGCAATTGTCCAAAAATATTCCCAAATCTTTATAAATTGAAGATGATCATGTAACGCAACGGTTATGGGTTCGATCTCCACTCGAGGGAATGATTTATTATTTATTAATATTTTCATTTCTTTGCTCTGGCACCAAGGTAAAAGCTTGGCGTTGAGTTCGGCACTCAACACACAATGCCTCGAAAAATTAGGCGGGACGTGGAACGGAGTGGCATAACACTATTTATTACTCTCTCTGGCTACCTACTACTGCTGTATGCGGGATACAGCATGAAGCTGATTAGATTTATATATTTTTTATAAAAGAAAGTTGTGAGCAGTTAATGAGCCATTTGAGAAACATGATCGTCACTTTCGGCTTCGTTTTAGTCGGATCTTTTTTTGTTTCCAATACGAAGTAAGCGCGTCGACAAAGATAATCATGGGAGCGCACCACTGAGTCACACATAGACCACTGCCAAGTGAGCGCGATGCCAACTGTAGAGTCGTATCTGTATGCGGCGGCCACGCAAGTTACCACTTTAAATACAGTTAGCGGAAGATCATATCTAAACATTAATAGCTAAACATAGAATTTAATGATTCATCGGTCGATTTGCCAGCTGCGAAAGAAGACTCAGATTGCAGTGTTCTCGGTGAATATCGCAGCTCGCCTTACAAAATGAAACGTAACAAAAACAACAGTATGCTTGTGTATTTTTCTTTCAATCTGGTCAGTGCGTTTTATAATTTTTTACTTAACACTTTTTTTTAAATATATCTATATGTTTTTTTGGATATAAATGATATGTTTTTTTCGTAATATTAATATAATTTTTTAATTTATTATTAAAATTAAAAATATATACATAAATTGTATTCAGAAAGAAACTGATTCTACAGTTAAATGGGAGGTAATGTAATTAAATGAAAGGAAAACTTCATATATGATAAGACAGCTGATAAAACAGCCAGGCTCATATTTCAATGACGTTAGAAATATTAACTAGGTTCCTGTACCTGTACTTACCTAAGCGTTTTTAACATATTTTGCGTTGAAATTATGAGAACATTTCGTATTATTTTATATTATTTTTTAGATTAAAAATACACTAATGTAAGCCATAGTCGTGATATAATGACGCGTTTAATTCGCAGAGCATGCAATGTGATCGATATCGTCAGTACATAAGGACTTGTAATACTGATGAATTAATAATTTTAAACAACGAATTAACATGTAAACAACACAAGATAGTTTGCAAATAAAAAATTATTTATAAGTTAAATTGAATAGTAATTAATGTCGGTTTATTAAAAAGTTAAAGAAGTATCCATTTGGCATCTTCAATGACTAAATATTTAGCATATACATAAAGTGAAGGTGTAGCCTTGTTATCCGGAAAGGCTGAGGTATCTTAGGTAGAAGGAATCTGGGTAACTAAGCGTGTGTGGCGGAACTCAACGCCGCGCTTTGCCTTATTCCTGGGTAGGAATTGAACCCACAACCATCGCGTTAACAGTCGATCGTCTATTCCCCTGAGCCACCACGACGTCCTCTCACACGGAATGTTCCCAATAAATTAATCGTGCCACCAACCAGCAAAGACGATATTAAACTGGAAGCAATATCTATATATATAAAAGGACTTGTGCTGACTGACTGAGGTAAGACGCACGCATAGCCGTAACCGCTGATGGTAGAAACGTGAAATTTGGGCAGATGTTTATTTTCATATTCTGGACATCCACTAAGAAGGGATTTTGAAAAATTTTAACCCTAAAGGGATGAAATAGGGGTTGAAAGTTTGTATGGAAAAACATTTTTATCTGTACCGATTTTTATAAAATTTGAAATACAGACTCTTAAAAATATTTCATTGAACACGTGTTTCATGGTTTTTAAGAATTCACCCCCTAAGGGTTCAAATTAGGGGTTGAAACTTAAATGGAAAAATCTTTAAATTACCACCGATTTTTATAAAAATTTAAATTCAGACTGTTAAAAATATTTTATTGAACACGTGTTTCGTGGTTTTTTTAGAATTCACTCCTAATAAGCGGGCGAAGCCGCGCGCGCCCTCTAGTCTAATATAGATGGCGTGGCAACAAAAGATACTTATGAAATTAAGGCGATAAATCAGCGGCGAGCGGGCCCGGCCATGAATGAGCGCAGGAACAACGGCTTATATGTAAATAATGTCGTACGCCGACGCCCGCGGCCGCTCCGCCGAATATAAATCTATATAGTACAGCATTATATGCGACAAGTGATGGATGTGATAATTGGATCGGTAATCATGGTGCTTGAATTGTAATGGACACGTCTACTGTAAACGGGTTTAACGAACTGAAAGTTATTTTACAGTTTAAACCATTTTTTATTATAGCTACGAAAGCGCGGTGTTGAGTTCCGCCACTCAACACACAATGCTTTTAGAATTCGGCGAAAAGTGAGAGATGGAGCGTCTAAACACTACGTTCCCTCTACCTACCTAGCTAGGTGTAGAATGTAGATACAGCGTGAAGCCAAAAACATTGTAATCTTAGTCAAATCTTAGTATTGTTATCTTAGATAGTAGTTTTTTTTATAGTGTGCTCACATTGTATAAAATATAATTCTACGTAAAAGCATTAGGTACCTACATGTTAAAATTTTCGCAAAACCGTGTATACAGATAGTGGTGCAAGCAGTAGGCGTCAGTGCGAGACGTTAAATGAAGATAAAAGCCGGCGATAGGTGCGAGCCCACAACCCATAATGGCTGCCTCTGTTACACTACCAGATTACATAAATTTACATAAAACGAAGATAGCGCTAGAGCAATACAAAATTAGCAAAAACAAAAATACTATAATATAAAATGAGGGTTCCATAAAAAAATTGAGGTCTCGAGCTTCTTCTGAAATTGAAGCTTACCTTAGCCAGAGCTCTTTCATCTGATACCTCACTTGAACTAGCGGCCTTAATACCAAATGTTGTCCCCCTTTTAGGAGTATTATTTAACCACAAATGTATAGTTTTCACATTTTGTCCTGAACTAGAGTACTACTACTGGTAGTAAGTAACCTGTAGATGCTAGCTGCCAAATTTGCTAATTCTAGATCAACCGAAAGTACCCTATATATTTTGATTCCTCTCATAGGGTCGAACTACGCGTTTGTCTAAATATAAACAGCCATATCTTTTTTTTTAAATAAATGTAGAAACACATTTTTTTAAGGAAATCATGGGGCCGTAGATCTGACTATATGGTTTGAATTTCAAATCGATGTCTCCAAGCGTTCCTGAGATAAAGAAAGACCGACAGAAAAACGTACGGACAACAAAGTGATCTTATAAGGGTTCCTTTTTTCTCCTTAAAAGTTACGAAACACTACAAATATATCACAGATAATGAGATGAAAAAAATTGTTACATCAGGATGTAACCTAAAAATGGTAAATATGTAAACAAAGGCCCCATCTAAAACTATTAACATAGTATATAAAGAGCTGACGTAACCGATTCGATAGGTGAGCAGACACACTACATTGGCTATGTAGGTCTAATGCATCTACGAGTGCATCTACAAACCGTAATTAAACTATGCAAGACTATATACACAGGGTAATTATCATGAATATATGTAAAATACTAGATTTTTCTCTCTTTTCTCCATTACGCATAATAACAATTGGAAATTAAAATTGTTTCCTCAATGATAAGAGCGGAACTTTGACTATTAAAACTACATTTCCATGTCAAGTCCATTTAACTTGTAAAACATAGGACTTTTTCAATTTAACATACACCATATAATATTTAAAAATATTAGGTACTACTTTTTAATTTTCATGTCGTTACTTAAATGTTAAACAAATAATAATTCCTTAATATTCATCACATAAATATATATATGGAAGAATTCCAAAAACTCGACCCATTGAATATTTGAAGTTTATTATTCCCTGGCCGTCCGGACTTGGTTACGTGACCTGAACTCTTTTCTACTGGTTCAATATCACACGACTACGTCAAAAACAATGAATTCATGACCAACTTCCAGCTCGGTGCGTGAGCGGGGAGTCCACTGCGACCGCCGTCTGAATACAGAGTAACAGTACAGCTCGAACTTCGAAGAACATAAATTATTTATATCCTATTGGTGAATGTTGGTGCTTAACTTAAATCGCTGTACTTAGGCATATACTTGGTTGAATAAGTAATGGATCAATACAATGATGTTTGAAAAGTTCGTAAAATAAATACTTTTAATTATGCCTAGGAAAAAAAATCAATAAATTTAGTGAGTTAAAAAGATTTTTTTAATATTTAAGACTAAATTATGGCAAGACAGGCAAATATCTACATCAATTCCAAGATTCATAACATCATAATACATCCATATCAAACAGGAGCGAGTAGCTGCAGAAATTGAGATTATTACTAAGTTTGAAACATTGTAAACTAATTTTAACGAGACAATGTTACAATATACAGGCCCGTTTACGTAATATAGGGAATCTGTGTGCTTTAGTGGGATCCAAGGTGCGCTGATAATCGAATTAATTTCACTGCACCGAAGCCGGCGTTGCCGACAGAGGGTTTAACTTAGTTTATGACTATGCCAGCTACGCCCTGAGAGCAACAAGTTTGTTGCGAACGTCTTAAGTGCTTTGAAATCGGTTGAGCCATATAGAGCTGTTCGAGTGTAGAACGTTGTAGTTGCATACAGCTACCGAACAACGGGTAGCGTTTAGGTTTTAAGCTCCTATAATGTATATACGTAGTTATACTTAGGACGCCTTTGAGCTGAGATTAGTATGGTCTTTGACCTAAACAAAAGTTATGCAACATTTTATAAAACCTGTTCATATATTAGTTAGTTTTACTTTTACAGTTAACAAAGATTTTTTTAGCTTCTTGTTGTATCCCGTATGTAGATAGAGGTAGCAGTATTAAGAACTGAAGAAGAACACTTCCTGTCGAATTCTGGAGACATTGCGTGTTGAGAGTGACGGAACTTAACGCCGCGCTTTGTCTCGACACCAGAGCGAAAAAATGAAAATATTAAATATTCAATTTCCCCGAGTGGAAATCGAGCCCATAACCTTTAATTTTTACAGTGACACGCCTGTGTCCCTACACCACGACTGGCCTCGATAAAAGATAAGATCTCAAGATAGATAAAATAAAAAAGAATACATAAAATAATTATACGTTATTAATTAAAAAAATATATCAATTAAGCACAATATACATACATACAACAAGTCTTCGTGCCCATATAGGTTACTATTAAAAACACCCACGGAAACATGTCATAAAGGGTTATGGAGTGGAGCTATCGCAATTAGCGCCAACGGCCGAGGGCCAGCTGCGGAGACAATTGTCAATTCGCGGGGTTCAACGACCATCGTTCACTATTTATAACGTTAGTGGCTACGAATAGACAAGTTTTGTTTTTTTTTTTAAGATTTGTGTTGTTGCTCGTTTGTTAGACAGCTTAAAGAACTGCAGCAAAATAACAAAATATGCTTTAGAAACAACATTGTAGTTAATAAAAATACTTTTTACTACAATTTTTTTTAATAAACAGTTTTTTGAAGTTTTTTTTAAATTATTTCTTTATCACACAGCAATAAAAAGTTGTATTCTCTATTCTCTTCGTATAAAATATTCGACCCGGTGTTAAAACTTACACACTAGGTATTCAAATTACCATTTTTATTCTAAGTATAGATAAGAATGTTGATAAATATTTGATTTCTAATTAACATAGATAATTTTAGGAGCAACGGTCTTAAAATAAATGTTAATTTGATTTAAGTGTTTTTTGCGTGTATTTTTCAACGAGTTTCTTGCAAATAAAATTCTTATTACGTTTGGTTTAATAGGTAATTAAATCTGCGATATCTTTTTCATTACTAATTAGTAAATATGATAGCAAAGGCATAACAGCAAATACATAATAAACATATAAACTTTTTTATTTACGTCAGTGCACATTTCACTTGCACTATAAGGTTTATTTGATTTGCGTGTATCAATTCGTAAAGTCGTAAAACGTTTTTCAAAATTGTATGTGTTTTTTAGCTTTACGCTGTATTCCTGTTGTTGAAGGGTAGGCAGAAATTTTAGAGGCATTGCGTGTTGAATGACGGAACTCAACGCTGCGCTTTTGCCTGGACACTAGAGCGAAGAAATAAAAATATTAAATATTCCATTATCTCTAGTTGGAATCGAACCCACAATCAGTTGCGTTTACACACGTTTGTGCATATGCGACTGAAACATATATTATGAACAATATGTCATGTACGGTGTAAATGGCAAATGTAGGTTCCACTCATAATATGCTATTAAGTTTATAACAAAGCATTAGCATCATGTTTTGGCGTGTTGCCGACAATGACGAAGAATAAGCCGCGATTAAGATTCTCACAGTAATTATAAGGTTGTACGTACATAAGTGTAATATTATTTCTCGTAGGTAATTGGATCGCAATGCGAGAACCTATGCGGAAGCACGGGGAGCCGTCTCTACTTACATTCTGTGTCTTGTTCCGAGAACGCCATGGGAATACTATGTATGAAAGCGAACTCTTGCGCAGGAATCTCATTAAATGTGACTTATGTATAATTATAATTGACACTTAACAGTTATTTTTGTTGAATTTCGTTTGAAAGTCTTACATTATACGGTTTTCTATTGTATTATATTAATTGAGGTTTCCGCATTTGTCGCTAAAGAGGACGGAAGACGTAAACTAAATACGGTAGATAAATAAATACTTAAAACGCCACACAGAGAATATTTCGATTGAAACGCCGCAGTTAAGTGAAAAAGTGGAAACAAAGGGAAGGCGCGACGCTATTTAGTATGCATTTGGAAAGGAGTGGAGGCGAGAGCAATAAGTTGGAGTCTCCGATTTGCATAGATTGTGGCGACGTGCGGCGCGGCGGTGACGCGCTCACAATATAGCTAACGTGTCGGACATTTCTACCTCCAAGTAGAACCAAGTAATCTAAACAAACAAACGCTTTGTTGTATAATACTATATTGTTAAGAAATATTCTAAGGCGCAGGGGTGCAAACGTGTAACTGTAAACGATACAGGTCGTGGGTTCATTTCCCACTCGAAGAAATGAAATATTTACAATTTTTATTTCTTCGGTTCGGTGTCGAGGCAAAGCGCGGCGTTGAGTTCCGCTACTGAACACGCAATGCTTACAAAATTCTGTGTTAAATGAGAAACTGAAGGATCTTAATGGGAAGGGAGTGTCTTCACACTAAGATCCCAGGTTCCCTCTGTTTACCCTGCTATACGCAGGATATAAAACAGCGTGAAGCTAAAACCAATGTAGCTTTACTTTGTTTATGCTTTTACTGAAAACTTTTAATGACTGCACCTGTCAATGAGGAGAAATGAATTATTTCTTCACATTTACCAATTCGATTATGACATCCATCAATATATTAAATACACTATATTAAAGCACTTTAAAAGCAATATGCGATTCACTAGTACTACATTCATTGAGTGGGAGGCGCGACTCTGCAACACCTGCACAATGTGCCGACTGCGTAATACAAGTGGAAATAGAGCAATAAGGATATCGTGTCATCTTAACTGTTTGTTCAGTTTGTTTGGCTCTTACGACTACTATTAGACTGTTGCAATATAGGCCATGTTATTTAGATATATTATTTCTTTTTCTAATTTACTTTCTATTAAATATAATTTATAGTAGAGAAAAATATTGGCAATATAATATTAGATAAAATTGTTAGATTTTTTTTTAGTTATCTACTAAAATGATACCAGTATATTTATACTTTACAAAACTGCTGGATTGGCATGTTGGATATTGAGGAAGTCTCTATTTAAATGATTCCTCATAATATAATCGACTATTATATTTAATCGTTTATTCACATAACAATATTCGCGATTCGTAAATATCAATATGAACATAAAACTATACAAAATAACCAAAATAGTTAAGCCTAAATTCAAACACATTAACAAAAATAACGATAGCTTACCAAAAGAGATAAATCATTACACGAACGAAACAACTAATTAAACAGCAATCCTAGACCAAAACCCATTTGAGCGGCGGTAGTTCACAATGAGCTTAGTCAAGGAGGCTGCTTGTTTGAATTGCTCTCGTTTACCGCAGCGACGGCGTAAGCGCGCACGAAATGTTGCCACCGACGATTAGCAGAATTCCTCATATAAATGCTAAAAAACAAGGATGTTGCCACATGTATGCAGTCTTGATTCGCCATATACGACCGCGCCTAGCCTGACGCATCCAGCCTATTGAGGTAATGCTCTTTTTATGTTGGTAACTTTTTTAATTACTAGGTTTTATTGTTTATCCTTATTTAGTTTTAATGTTTACTATTGAAAGCGTTAATAAAAAATAATATCACTTGCGTTTTTTTTTATCAGCTTCACGCTGTATCCCGCACACAGCAGAGTAGGCAGAGGGAACCTAGTGTTAAGACAATTCGTTCCCCACTTTCGGCCGAATTCTGGAGGCATTGCGTGTTGAGTGGCAGAACTCAACGCCACACTTTGCCTCGACACCAGAGCGAAGAAATGGAAATATAAATTTAAGTAAATATTTCATTTCCTCTAGTGGGAACGAACCCACAACCAGTCGGTTTTACAATCACACTGTGTTCCCCTGCGCCACGACTGGCCTCATCTTATCGTTTTTTTATGAATAGATAGATTTTCCTAATTCGTCTTCTTTAAAATTTTGATACGCTGAATCTTATAGAATATACACTTCTATATCTTTTACATTGTAATGTAATAAATAAACAACAACGAACAAGGAAAAGCAAGGTCAATCCGTCATAACTTAGTTAATAACTTCAATACAAACGCACACATAATAAAGTTCATACAATATAAATAAATATAATAAGAATAATAATAAAAAAAAACCACTCAACACAACATAAAGTATCTGATATAAATTGCTTTATAGTAATTTAAGCATTACGCAATAGTAATGCAACAAACAGACAAAGTGTAGGTAATTAGAAAATGAGCGGTTGTCGCGATCGCGGTTGCGAAATCGGCGTCACTATGCGGGCCGTTGTGGCTGTAGCGAGGAGCTGTCGTGTTTGCATAACTAGATAATCCATTATCGCCGGTTAATTTATGGTATTTTTGCATATTCTGCACTATGAACACACAATTTCACATCACTAGTTGGTAATTTTGCTTCCGGGATGATTTGGATTTTTATGTTATCTATCCTAAAAGTCTTTAGGATTGTAAAGTCTTACAATTAACATCATGTATTTAGAATAGTTACGTGTCACAACACTTGTGCCTCTGCGCCACGAATGGCCTCAAGCAATAAGTAAAACGGAAGAAAAGTTCGGAAAACAGAAACGAGATGATTTTACACTATAATCGTTTGGCCTAAATAATGTGACTAATTAATTTTTTTTTCAGCTTCACACTGTATCCCGCACACAGCAGGGTAGGCAGAGGGAACCTAGTGTTAAGACACTCCGTTTCCCACTTTCTGCCGAATTCTGGAGGCATTGCGTGTTGAGTGGCAGAACTCAACGCCGCGCTTAGCCTCAACACCAGAGCGAAGAAATGGAAATATTAATTTAAGTAAATAATTAGTATTTTATTATTAGTAAAACATAAATTTTTGCTTCTCGAGAACGAAAATGGTGGAAGAGCATCGATGTGAATATTATTATTATGTAACGTAAACATTTGTATGTATACAAACTCGCCATAGTAAATAACGTAAGCGTCGTACGACTGGTTTTCAGTCTCTTTGTTTAATCTTATATGTTTACGTCAGTGAAAACAATAAATAAAAATGTGATTGTTATAAAAGTATATATCTATATTTAATATATCTTAATGAAACCTAATCATTTTAATTTAAATGATTAGACATGTAGTATGTCGATAAAATAATTAAATAATATGTTAATATCATATAATCACAGGATATCATATAATTATATCAGCCACAACGAACTAACGACGAGACCTTATGTGGCATGTTTCTACTGTTGCCATTCTTGTTTAGAATAGGTCAGAAGTGAGTAGGTATACATCGAATAGTAAACATTATATAATAAAAAAAAAGCTTAGTGAAGCTTATCTGCTATCTTAGGCTTTCTGCTATGTTAGGTTTTACTATTTCATTTACTTTCAGAATTTGTTTGTAATTTAATTGAAGAATTCATTTATAATACTACAGCGCAGGTGTAGCTGCAACACAGTATAATGCTAATTCAGTTATTACCGATTTATGTTATTGTTATGTACGAAAATCTTAATTTAATAAATATTATTATTATTTATAATACTAGACAGTTAGCTGCAAGAAGTATCAAGAAGATAATAAAGAAATAGCAATAAATTTTGGATAATGTAAAAGTAATAAATTTAAAATTGACAACACATTTCATTTAAACAAAACACAAAAGCAAGTCACGCGTGATGCGGAGATGGCGTCACATTGTGGTAATATTGACGTATATATTATGTACACAGGTAACGTTTTTAAGATGTCACTACTATCTAGCTTGGCACCTAGTGTTCGTGCAATAAAAGCCAAGTTATGTCAAAATAACGAATTGCTTAATTTTTCAAAAAATCATACAAAACAAATAGGTACATTTATTTTTTTTACTTCACTCTACAACAGACGGAACCTAGTGTTAAGACATTTCGTTCCACATTTTCCACCGAATTTTATTTTTAAGGGATTGCGTGTTGAGTGGCGGAACTCAATGCAGCGCTTTGCCTCGACACCAGAGCGAAGAAATAAAAATATTAAATATTTAAAATTCATAACCTGTCTTGTACAGTCACACACTTGTACCCCTGCGCCACTGGGACGGTACATATTCTACGAAAAAAACTAAAATAGCAACAATTGGTGTAAGCAGCTAATTAAGCTTACTGTGTACTAAGAAATAATTACGAATGGCAAATAATAATAACGGTGGCCATGATAAAGAAAAAATATACCGGTTTTCTTAATAACAAAAAAAAATCGAAAACGCCTTTAAATTCAACAATAGCAGGTGTCGCCTCTCGTCTCGTATATTTATAGAAACACAAAAAATATATAATGCCGTATCAAGAATAAATACGAATCTTTATATGCTTTCACTGAATAATTCTGAATAATTGCTCAATATCATTACATTATAACATTGAAATAACGCCTATTGACATAAAATAATATCAGATTTATTAATTTTAACAAGCAAATGTCACAATAATTAAAGTACCTATAATAATGAAAACATAATTGAAAAAAAAAATACATGAAATGACATTTTTAAAACAAAAAAAACAACATAGAATATAGTAAAGAAATCAAGTTTGTCATTTTTCCGTCCGATCGGCGGCGTGTAACAGTAGTTCGGTCACGGGCAGTGTGCCAACCGCCAACTGCCACACTTCCGCACGACGTCGCCCGACCACTTGTCATTCGGCTAATAATAATTGAGGGTTCTCAACTGAACCGCGGTGGCCTACGGGTGCCTCTTATCTCACTCTTATATATATACTGCATATTGGCAAAAAATATTATACAACAACAAATAAAATGTAACGCTAAGAAACTTGGCAACTTTATGTCTATCTATTTACTATTTAAATATCTATATATTTCACGTTTTTATATGTATTCAGCTTCACGCTGCATCTCGCACACAGCAGGATACGCTGAAAGAACCTAGTGTTAAGACACTCCGTTCCCCACTTTCTGGGGAATTCTGGAGGCATTGCGTGTTGAGTGACAGAACTCAACGCCGCGCTTCGCCTCGACACCAGAACGAAGAAATGGAAATATAAATTTAAGTAAAGATTTCATCTCCTCGAGTGGCGATCGAACCCACAACCAGTCGATTTTAAAAGCTTACTTATCAATTTTGCTGTATTATGAATATTCAATAAAACTCAATATATGGACAAAAAGTTTGTTAGGAGACAAGACAACAATGTACAGTGTAATTACAACAACTTTCGATTCATATACAAAAGTAGATAGCATGCAACAGTAAATGAAGTCATTGGGGAGCATCGTCGAGAGAAGTAGGCCAAATCGATCACGCGGCTATTGGTTTTTTGTTGGAGTAAAGGATCGTTAAAAGTGCCTACTTGATCTTTAACCTCCGAAAGAATTGCTCTCCGTGTGTACAATATATAAAACTATTAAATGAAAAAATATATAAAATAGATCAGCTTCACGCTGTATCCCGCATACAACACTGTAGTGTTAAACCGCGTTCCGTTCCCCAATTTCCACAGATTTCTTCGAGGCATTGCGTTTTGAGTGACGGAACTTAACGCCTGGATTGCCTTGTTGCTAGACCGAATAAATGTAAATATTAATAAATAATAATTCATTTTCTCGAGTGGGGATAGAATCCACAACAGCCGCGTTATTGTCACATCCTTGTGCTCCTCCGCCACGACGGCCTCATACAATTAAAAAATGTAAGACTATTACCTATACTTATATAAAAATAAGATAAACATCCTGAATGAGTCCAATCTTAACTATAATAATGTGCAATTAAAATGCATAAACAATACCATCCGCATAAAATAAAAAATACAAAAAAAAAACTTACCTACACACACAGTAAATGTAATGAAACTTTGAATAGCTACATTTAACATGAGTATAATAATAGCAAATAACAACCATTTTATTATTTTATAGCATCGTCACAATTAAATGATTTCTCAGCTTCACGCTGTATCACGCACACAGCAGGGTAGGCAGAGGGAACCTGGTGTTAATACACTCCGTTCCCCACTTTCTGCCAAATTTTGGAGGCATTGAGTGGTGAGTGGCAGAACTCAACGCTGCGCTTAACCTCGACACCAAAGCGAAGAAATGGAAATATAAATTTAAGTAAATATTTCATCTCCTCGAGTGGGGATCGAACCTACAACCAGTCGGTTTTACAGTCACACTTCGTGCCGCTACGCCACGACTGGCCTCTCGGCCTAATGATTTCTCAAGATTTATACATAAAAAGAAATCTCTCAATGTATTATGTCAACAAATAAAAATTTTATATACATTTCATGAAGCCACAGATTATTTTATCAAGTGGTTTTGCTTAGTGTATGCCAAAAGTAATTAATGTATGCACGCGTGTTTTGCTCCACTTTATGAAGTGTTAATACCGGATGCAGTAACTTGGACGTGATACAAGATATTTCTGTGAATGTTTCATCACAAAAGTTATTGCTAACACTCGCTCCTCGCTCGTACTCCAAATTGAGATAATTCCTTATTTATTATCAGATTAAATTTAATTTAATTCAGCTTCACGCTGTATCCCGCACACAGCAAGGTATGCAGAGGGAAGTGTTAAGACACTCCATTGCCCACATTCCGCCGAATTCTGAACGCATTGCGTGTTGAGTGGCGGAACTCAACGCCGGGATTGTCAAATTATCGCAACGAGCCTATCACCAGCTTGTCACGCCAAACACTGTTCATGTGGTGTTAAAATCAATATGGTAGCATAACATCTATTATTCAAACTTTTGACACTTGTTAGCGTGTAAGACACTAAAGCGTGTTAAGCTTAGAGTACATGACGTAAGTACAAAGGGTGCAGGCGTCCAAGTTGTCAAACGAGAAGTTTTTATCGGGCGGCCTGTCGCCGTTGAATAGAAATGAGCCTTGAATAATGCATGTGAGCCTCCCTTTCCCCTTCACTCCTCCGTGCCGCCTTCCCTATACGAAACTGATTTGCCGCGCTACACCATCGACAACAGGTTCTTGTGATACCGTTTGTCGCCGACTTTAAAAGAGTATTAATATACGCTAATGCTTATAATAATATATTTTATGATTAAAATTCAATGTTATGATAACGGAATTTACACTAAAATGACATTTTAAAAATGGTAGCATTTAGCTCCTTTTAGCGGTCGAATTTAATACAAAATTGTAATAAAAGAGTGTTTACTGCTTCGATTAATTAAAATATTTAAATTAGAGAAAATTGTTTGTTTTTAACAAGTAGTTATAATTTATTGAATCTATTTAATAATGGAAATAAAGATACAGAGATGCGTTAATTACAATAAAATAAAATTAGTTAAAAATAATAATTATTTATTTACAAACAAAAACTTCAAACTTAGTTATATCGTTGGATTTTGTTTAAACAACATTGTAAAAATTAATCATGTTTTTTTTTAAACAGCCGAATAAATTTGCGAGTCGACAGTGAAAATTGAGTAATAGGGCTTTATTATTGAGAATTATCGTAACAGAAAAAACGAACATGACACGTGCTGTCATGTTAATTTACCTTATTAACAGTAAGTAAATAAAAGTTAAGAGAAAATAATATTTTATTTGGAAAACCGAGAAAATTACTCGGTGAAAACAAAACTAAAATGTTTAGTTGATCTATGTAGACGCAAATTGGACTATGAAAATCTATTGTAAACTTCAATGTTATACTTTCTATTACAAAAACACATACATACTTATATGTAATTAAAAAATAGGTGGGTACTGTACTTAAAAACAGAATGGTCAGATAAGGGGAGAATTGGAAATTAGTGTTTTCTAATAGGATATAGAGAAAACGCAAGCAAAAGTAAAACATTATTTATATAATTATTAAAAGCCTCTTCAAAAAGCGAAATTAGGACTTGCCAAAGTCTAGTACATATAGATTGTAGCTAATAGCAAAATATAGCATTTTTATATGTATTTTAATGAGAATAATTTAAATACACACGTGGCGGTATAAGTAGTCGTAACGGGACTTTAATTGAGTGCAATCAAAGACATATGTACATAGGGTGCGGCGACGGTCGTTTGCAGTTTATTTAGATTTTATATGCTCTTAAGGCGTTTGAGATGTGAACATACATAAAGTCAAAGTTTTCCACTCGTGAATGTTACATTTCTAAGCGAATAAATAACGAGAAATGTTAAGATATTTAACGATCAACTAATATTGTAACTCATAAGTCCTAAGGTATTCATGTAGAAAAGATTATTCTTATGAAAAATAAATAAAATAAATCAGATTCACGCACAGCAGGGTAGGCAGTGGGAACCTAGTGTTCCCCACTCTGTCGTCTTTTTTTTTTAGGCATTACGTGATGATTGGCGGGAAATCAATGCCAGGTTTTTGCATTGTTTGGCATTTTGCATTTGCATTGTCATTGAGTGTATTAAAAATATATTAATAAATAATCATTCTTTTTCTCCACTGAGGATCGAACCCACAACCGTCGCATTACAGTTACACTTCTGTGCGCCTGAGATGATAATTCATAAGTAATAGTAAAACTCCAATCTGGATTACTCCCTGTTATAATGTACATAATGTTAAAAATAGAGTTGTATAAAGATTTTTAAATTTCCTTTAACTTTTCTCTAGTGACTTGTGATGTGTAAATCGTATTTTTATTTACATTATGTGAGTATGTATAAGTAGGTATATAGAGATGCCAGTAACAGTAAGCAAAGCATAAGGAAACTTCGTTAAATAACGCTCAGGCTTCGCCAAAATTAGTTTATTTCTTTTGAGATTTATTGCGAATAAACTTTAAGATTTTTTTAATATTTTTATAAATTGGAGACAAATATGTATAAATGAAATGTTTTCAACAAGTAACCATAGTGTGGTACCACATAAATATAATAAATAACGAGATTTTGTGACGAAAAAACCTGTCAAGTGTGATATAGGTTTGCCAACGCAGGGTTCCGTGCTAATTTTATGATTAGAATAATGTAGGTCAATAAATATAATTTATAAATTTCGGGCAATCGGGTATGTTAGAATTTGTTGTAAAGTGAAGTACAAACGTAAACTTGTTAAGGTTTTTATTTTTGTGTCGAGAATCTGAAAATTTATTTTAAAGTAGTATACTTTGAAATAATTTTTCAGATTATGTTATTTATTTTTACTGCAAGTTCTTACTTGTTGCTAAATTTAATAATTCTAGGTCAACGGTAAGGAACGGTTGCTATAGGGTTTGTTTACGCGACGAATTTCATATAATTAGCGGTAAAAACGAAGCATAAATGCTCCGACTTATCTTTAGACGAGCTCTTAACCAAAAGATTCCACGAGTTCTAAAGAAAAAAGGTCTTGACAGACGAACAGACATACAGACAACAAAGTAATCTTGTAAAGGTTCTGGTATTTTTTAAATACGTTACCCTTAAAAATATTTTTCTAGATATAATTATAAATCTTTCGTATATAATATTTTAAAAATAATTTCATATTCGTTTTACTAAGTGATATAAAGATGACATAATATGTATTACAATTCAAGGTAAATTCCATTCATCTCATCCACTTTTTTTTTATGCAATATAAACTTCGGAACAAACTTAAGTAGAGTTCGGGTTGATTACGGAAGTGAGTCTAGATAGGTGGTTGTCAAACAATTTAAAGTTTGTAATTCTATAGAAGGTTTATAAAGTCTAAAATATCTTTTCTCTAGAATATATCGAATACAATATAAAGTAGAAATCATTTAAAAAAAATCAAATCAGCTTCACGCTGTATCCCGCACATAGCAGGGTAGGTAGAGGGAACCAAATGTTAAGACACTCCGTTCCCCACTTTCCGCCGAATTTTGGAGGCATGGCGTGCTGAGTGGCGGAACTCAACGACGCTCTTTGCCTCGACACGAGAGCGAAGAAATAGAAATATTATAAATTTAAATAAATATTTCTTTTTTTCGAGTGGGGATCGAAACCACAACCGTCGCGTTACAGTCACATCCTTGTGCTCCCGGGCCACGACGGCCTCGCGACGAAATAATTTAGTTGTATAATTTCAAATGTAATATTTGTTATTCATTTTTATTAACAAAAACAAACGTAGTATTCATGACTCAGTTTACTTCGATCATAAAATTAAATGTGTTATTCTTTTATAAAAAAACAATATTGAAAATCATTATTAAATAATTATTATGTAAATGCTAAATAAATGTATCTAGTTAATATGTTTAAATTGCTAGCAGGAAGTCAAGATTTTATTTACTAAAAAAAACTTGCAGTCATTTAACAGATTCATATTCCGCTATTTTTATTTAAATGTTTTAATATCTTAGTTAAAACGTCTGGAAAATAATGTATTAAAAATATAACTAGTATTTTTACTATCACCTACCAATAGAGACGTAAAATGTGTTCTATATACTGTACCAATCAAAAATATTGTCTTTTAAGATCTGGATTGTGAAACAGAACCTTGAACCTCACACGTATTTCTGAAAGATTTGAAATGACGATCACTATTTAAAGAATAAGAAATTGAATTTTTATACAGCTTTGTATCTCGCATGTAGCGGGGTAGGCAGAGGGAGCCTAGTGTTGAGACACTCCGTTTCTTATTTCCCGCCGAACTCTGGAGGAGGGGAAATTTGTGCGAAACTCACAAATTTCCCGGCATTGCGTGCGAAACTCACCATCATGCTTTGTCTCGACATCAGAGCTAATAAATTTTAATATTAAATATTTCATTTCCTCGAGAGGCGAACCCACAACCTGTAGCGTATACAGTCACACTTTTATGCCTCCTGCACCACGACTGTCCTAGTTACGGCATTATCGTTATCAATATTATATCTCTAGGGTTTTTATTAAACACAATCTTTACTTTTGATTTTTTTAAATTGCACTTTGCAATATCTTTATCATTCATTTAGTCATTTAAAGTAAAAAATATTGTTTTAATTAAAAATTAACGCAATAGCCTCCAAAAAGCGGAAACTGTATAATAATTATAATAGTCCCCGAAAAATGCAGATATTTCTTTCACATTTTTTTATAAGAATAAATAAGTACTAATATTAAGTGACTAACAAATATACCTATATCCTTGTCTTTGCTTTTTTTCACTCTGTATCCCACTTAGTGTTAAGACACTCTGCCACCCACTTTGCCTCGTAGGCATTGCGGTTTGAGTGTTAGAATCCAACACCAAGTGTTTCCCTTGACCTTAAGCGAATAAATGACATATTTATAAATAATAATTCATTTCACCGAGTGGGGATCGTACCCACAACCAACGCATTACAGTCCCACACTAGTGTTCCTGTGCCACCACGGCCTTAATTATCTATCATAATATTTAATTATTATAATTTTAATAAGTAATACACGGACTAAAAATAAAAAACAAAACGAATGAAAACTTAAGCACGAGTTCCTAAAATAGGGCGACGTTTAGAACCATCATAAAGGTCTCGTCAGAAGAGAACGGGCACGTTACAATGCCACGGTGAGAAAGCTCGAGCGCAATTCGAACGTTTGCGACATCGGGATAGGCGTCGTCGTTGCTAGGATCTTGAAAGGTCAAAGTTAAATATCAAATACTAATAGCCTTTATTGACTTGGTAGTTATAGTATATTGGATGCCTCGTAGTGCTGTATATTGTAAATTTAATAATGTTGCGATGGGCCTCAAGTTATCGAAGTATAAAGGAAATTAAATTAAAGATTGAAAACTAAATCGTAATAATAACATTACTTATATACTAATTATTTTTTTAATTTTATTTATACAAATGTTCTTTAAATATATTATTATATGTTATTATTTAAAAATAATATTCCTTTATTGCTATTGTGGCGCAAAGGTACAGCGTCTGATTGTAAACGTGACTGGTGTTGGTTCGATTCTCACTCGGGGGAAAGAATAATTTCCAATTGCTCACTGAGGTACCTTAGTACAAAAAGTGCGTCGTTGAGTTTCGTCACTCTACACAGAGAGAGCAGGAGAGACATAGAGCCTCTTCAAAAAACCTTACTGTATTTTATTCTTAGGCATTGCTTTGTATTCAAAAAAAAATTTTTTTGAAAGGAAATTAAATCAATTATGTTATGTATATAAACATGCCAATTGTTTATGAATCAGATATTATATAACTTTTTCCTTATAAAAATAAAATAATACATACCAACGTATTTTACGTTGATTTTGTTTTATTTATATTCTGTACATAAAAAAAAACATACCTAAATAATAAATTGGATTTTCACAAATCATTATTGACTTGGTATCTATATGATATATTTCACAACACAAACGAAAACTGAAGATCTCCATAATCCCTATTGTGTTTCTGTGTATGTAAATGTTTATTCGTTTTATATTTTTGAAGATACAATGGTAATATTTTAAGTAGTCAACGTCAACAATTTAACCTTTTGTCACTTAACAATAGTGGCGACAGTCAACAAAAAACTAGTTTTAGAAATGAATAGAAAAGTTACAAAATGAGCCGTTAAATTACTAGCAACAGATAAGAAAGGAAAGTTGAAAAGGAGATGAAACCATACCGGGGTCGGGGAGAGGACAACTGTCTCACGAACGCAGCTCTGTACACACGACAGGTAACGTTAACAGGATCTGTTTAGATAATAAGAAATGTAACTTCTTAGTATTGACGATAAAAGTAAACAGCGCATTGATTGTAACAATAAAACCTTAATGAACAGCCGTACTAAATAATACAAGGAATAATATATCACTTACTCAGTGTGTACTAGGTTAGTATTTAAATAAGATTGTGATTAGACATTTTTATTTTATAAAACGCAGAAATTTTGTTGGAAATTTTCCATATTTAATCTATGTATGTTCGACAAAAGCTAATTTGTTGAAAAAAATACCAATTATACTTATATATTAACACGAAATATCACTACAACATTTAAAAAACCAATTGTTATTAATAGTAACGTACAAAACATATAAAGATGACATAAACCTTTCTAGATGTGAGCAAAGTAACAGCGCGAATAGAACATAATAAGCTTGGCCCACGCGCCGGTGAATCATGCGCCCGCGCCGCTCCGCACCGCCACGCCGCCGCCCGCTCCGCACAACGAGAACAGCAAAAACATTACCTACTTTTGAATAAGTTCCCTTTCTCTTTCTACACCTCCGAGTACTGTAGCGCTTCGGGGCCATTCATTATGACAACAGAACCAATCAAGCTTATAAATTATTACCAGCTTCAATAAATAAAGATAGCCCTTGTGGGAAATTCCCCGTTTTTTGTCCGTAACAACTGTAAATACGTTGAAACTCCCAATTATCGCGACAAGTACCTACACGCTTTAAAATATCGTTGGTTTTTGTCGGAACGCAAAACACTCTTGTTTATACGAGAACACGCCAAATGGCACATAAACGCTTAAAAAGCTGTAAATTCGCAACGAGACGGCGGCTAAAGCGTCCTTTCACCTGAAACTGAGCTTTTGAAAAACACAAATAAAGTTTAATTTTTACAACTGAATACTTTAAATTGATTATTTCGAAATGTTTTCGTATCAAAAGGAAAATATTTTACATAATTAGGTACAAAAGAATAACAATCTTATATATCAGTAATTTATCTCTCCTAAGCTTTTAGTGCTTAATATACTAAAGAAGTACACACGTAACTATTAGCATCTTACTAGTTTATTATCCAATTGTAAGATTGTTACAATGGAGCGAAAAACAGGTTCCATTTGTCAAAAGGTACCATAAAAACCAATATTTAGTTATTAATTTGAACATTAATATAATGTCACATAACGTCTACCCAACACAGTCAAAGCGTGACGAAGTTGAACGAGTGACCATGAAGTGCGTAGAGCGGCCGGTCGCTCGCGCTCTACGTAAAAAGGTGAGTCACGAACAGAGACGTGACATACGCACGGCCGCGCGATAGAGCGGGACGAGAGATAAAACAAAACCGGTTTAAGATTTCGAGTTTCAATCCGATATGCTCCTGTCTTAGGCGACTTTGCTTGAGTAGAGCTGCTCTACTGATCAAAAACGGACGAGATTTAGATTTCGCTTTTTTATTTTATTTCTGTTAAGCACTGCGAGGCAGTCGTGGCGCAAGGGCACAAGTCTGACTGTGACGCGACGGTTGTGGGTTCGATGTGAATGAATTATTATTTATTAATATTTTAATTTCTTTGCTCTTGCACCAAGGCAATACTCCAGCGTTGAATTCCGCCACTGAACACGCAAAAGAAAAAAAACAGAATAAAGTAGAGAACGGAGTGTCTTAATGCTAAGTTCCCACTGCCTACCCCGTTGTGTGCGGGATACAGCGTGAAGCGGTTTGATTAAGCTCTTTATTCAACGAGCACTCATTATGTTCGTTGGTCCGTAAAGCTCACTCGGGTGTATCTTTCAATGATTGTAATATCTAATAGCTTTTACGATAATTAGTCACATCCCGCTCGAACACTTTCACTAAGCCTTCGAATGGCACTATATTTATAAGGTAAATTCTGAACATGTTATCTCCCGTAAGGGTTACCTACTGAGCACCTTCTTTATCTAGAGTCCGTGGAGCAGTGATGTCACCACTACTTTAGTTCTCTTATCTTGTAGCTGATAAAACAGTGACTTAGGAATGTTTTGTCACGTTTGTGTGCTAACAAGCGATGCACTTGCCAGAATGTTACTTGTAAATATGACGTATATTATGTCAAACGTCAATTTGTCGCCTTTTGGTTGATCATTTATCAAATAGTATTAGTACTAATATAATAGTATTAGTATTAGTTAGTACAAGGGTTCAGGCGCAGAAGCATATGACGTTGTAGATTCGATCACCACTCGAGGAAATTGAAATGTTTAATATTTCCATCTCCTCTGGTATCGAGGCAAAGCGCGGAGTAGATTTTCGAGACTCAAGACGCAATGCCGAATTCGGCGAAAAATGGGGAACGGAATGTCTTAATATTAGGTTCCCTCTGCGTATTCTACAGCGTAAAGCTAGAAAAAATATATAATTAAATGTAAGTAGGAACTGGCTGAAGCGTGTGTCGCGTGCACAGATTAGTGAGGCGAGTTGCAATTGCTAAAGAAAGTCTACGAAGATTACAGGAATTTTCCGAGTCGGTGGAAATGATCGCGTCGCGGTGAATCATTATGTGTTTTTGTTACTGGCCGCTGGTAGAGAAAATACTAGCCGACTCGATATTGAACAACTATTCTGAAATAAATTGATTTTTAAAATTTTACTTGTGCGTTTTGAATAACGCTGCTAGAGGCATTAATAATGATCTTAAATTTGCACGTACTGATCAGAAAATTTATTGAGTTTAAAAAAACAGGTATACATGTACGTATTTATAGTACTCTATAAACAATACTCAAACGATCGCTTCGCTCGTTTAAACTTAGTTTTATATTATAGCCAAAGGATAATATATATTTTTTATATATACAAAAAGCATTCTATATCCTTTCTAAGACTTCTAATAATATGTGTACAAAGTTTCACGATAATCGCTTGAGTAGTTTTGACGTGAAAGCGTAACAAACTTAAACTTAAATTCACATTTATAATAATAGTCTTAGGTATTATAGTCGAATTATTTACGAAACAAATACCCCCACTCATATGATTACGTTAGTATAAATCTTTAAATTATAACTAAATGAGATAACTCGATCTAATATTATTTTAGGTGATAAAAGTCGATAATTATAAAAAAAAAGTCACGCCTAGTTACCAACAGCGGATGTAAATCTGAATATCGTCCGTGTTGTATTGATTATTCGTCATGGCCGGCTGATTTCGCCCGCCGTCTCGAATCTTGTGGTCATTATTTAATATTATTATTATGCGCACATCACTTTATTGATACCTCAATCGTGTAGTACAAATTGTAATGTAAAAGTTCCAGACAAAAGCGCTACAGCTGGTAAATATAGTATTTTAATACGGTAAAGGTTATCCCTTACTCTGCTTGACTATCCAGTTGTAACAGTTACAGGTTTAGGTGAATTAAATTCTTAAAAAAATTGTCATTATATTTAAGTCACTACTTTTGTTATATAATTTAATTAATTTCTAAAAAAAATTTGACAATACATAAGTAAACCGGCAATTTGGTGTTTAGACATTCAGTTCACCACTTTCCGATCAATTCAAAAACACTGCGTGTTAAGCGGCCGAATGAAATGGCGTGTATAGTATCTCATTGAAAAATGAGATTAGCTTAAGAAAAACAAATAAATAAAATTAAACCCATAACCATCACAAAAAGAACAGTCCCAATAACTAAGGAACAGTCCCAAATGCGCTATAATCGCTTAAAATTGTGTTATAATAATTATCTTTTGTTACAGAAATATCTTATTCCACAAAACGTGATTTAACTTAATAAATAGTACAACTATAGTAAATCCACTTAATCACGTCAGCCGTAGTGGAATAGAAATAAAGACAGAACAAGGCATAATTTTATTGTGAGCCAACTATCGTTAAGGCTACTGTTACGACTTACGACAGTGCGGGGTAACCGGTTATACCGGTATTCCACTTCTGTTTAAGCACCAAGTAAGCCTTAAGTCTTAGAGGGAAGGGCTGTAAAGTCATTTTAGATCATATTGCTTTCTCTCCTTATCGATCGCCTTTTAAATTGTTATTAATTTCTTATCAGATGATAGCACTGTTTAACAATAATAGATTATGTTCTCTTGGCATGTCGACGTTTCGAAGAAATATTGTTAAACAGAAATATATGTATAAATTTTGTATGTAACTGTTTTAACTCTTGTTTTTTAGGATTTTGTTTTTATACATTTCATAAGAACATTTGATGCATAAATGATAAAAAAAAATACTTGTATTTCTTGAATTATTAAAGACTTAACATGTCTTCGGTATGTCGACAAAAGTTAAGTCGAAACAAATTGGCTCGCGTAGTAAATATAACGATTCAATTTATTAATCTGCTTCCAATATAAGAACATTTTGCAGTCTGATAATTTACACTAAAATTATTTCATGAGTCATATGAATACATAATATTAAATATCACGTTTAAAGTGATACAGAAATTTAATGTATACTCGTAAATATCGCCGCCGGGTTCCGTGCCAAGACGCTAAGCTTCCTACAATACGAATTTGCTGTTATATCTCCAAAAAAATTATACATATTTATATTGCCCTTTTTAATTAAAATATACTTTTGATTGTAAAAACGTTTTTTTACAATGAAGTTGTTTTTGAACTATCTCTCTTATTATACGAGAGGGTTAAAAAAATGTTAATATTATATCTAACTGTTGTGCATCAAACTTTGAGAGGAAATATTGAAATGAAACGATGTATTTCTAAGTAGATTAACATTATGCAATTTTACAATACTGATTTAAGCGCCTTCAAACACAGGCAATTAACAATTCCGTGGCATCTAAAGCTATTTGTATGATCACATGAAACAAATATAATTTATACGGAAATATAATATATTAGGCATAATAATACCCAGAAATATTGTTCATAAATAAACAGTAATTGATTATTCAATCATTGGCAAAGCACAATGAATCTTTTTATATGCATGCTCAAATTATCGCAACGGCGAGTGCCAACGGAATTGTGATTGATGTCCGATCACTCCGACGGGAACGCGAACAGATCGACACGGGAGAGTTTCGTGGAATGTTTATGCAAATTTAATTGGCTCAAACTCCTCCAAATCGACTTCCTGTCCAATTTAAATCAGCATAAGAGCATCGGCCACCGTAAATTAGCGTGGCGTGTCGAAAATTGCAACAAATTTAGAAGTGATCGTCGAAATATAGCGCCCGAGGGTGCGCACCTGCAGGCGCCGCGTTCATTCATGAGAGAGGAGCGAGAGCTCGAGAACAATCCGCGTCAGATAATAACAGTTGGGTTTTCTGAGAATCGCGGGCACGGAGGCTTCGGCGGCGCGAGCTCCGTCCCGCTCGCGCCGGGGCGGCAGAGCGAGAGCGCGTGGGCGGGGGCGGGGGCGGGGCGAGCGCGTTATGTCACGGCGGCGATAGAGGCGAGTCGCGGACTCGTGACTCGCATGCACTCACCGCTCACCACTCACCACTCACTGCATCCGTTGTACTTCCCGACTCTTTATTATTAACGTCCGTAAAAGCAAAGGTTAGTGCGAGATGAACAATGGGCGCGCTTTTTACGAAACCTTTCATGTACCGTAAAATGTTTTCCACTTATTGTATTTGTTCAAAAGAGTACGGGGAAAGCAATGAAAACTTAATATTATTTATTGAATTTCGAACGAGGTAATTAATTATTGTTTGTCCGTGTTAGGCAGGTATGCGTAGTGCCGTTGTAGATGGAATTCGCACGATGGAAGTGCTTATGGTACCAAGCCGTCAATTTTATTACGTGAGGCGATGCTTATAAATCATATTTTTATGGGTATTTCGCGATAAAGCCGGCATTTCTAGCGTACTCATGAGTAGGTGCCTAAAGCAAGTGGTCGACATTTTTTGATTAATTATACATTTTCTCGATTTTTACCCATTCTAGTAGAATTCCTATCAGAATTATACAGTTTGATTGTATAACAAATACATATCGAAATTTACATATCATAAGCTGATCTGATCTGATCTGATCCAATATCGGATTTGAATTTGATGAAAATCACAGGATCGTATGAAAAAAAATGTAAAGGAAATGCTCTAAATTTTTTCAAAAACAAAATCTTTAGAAAGTCATTTAGGACAAAAAAGGGGCTAATTATCGTCACACTTACAGTTACAATTTATAGAACCATCACGTATACTAAGCATACAGGATTTCAGAAACAAAATTACAAAACTTTAAGTATGTGAAAAATGAAGAATTAAACATATGGAAACCTTTGTGCATAATTATAGTACTTGGCCAATTGGTTAGTAAAATCAGCCCCGAAAGCAATTTCTCATGCGATGGTATTGAAATAACAATGATACTCATAAGTGGAGGATGGAAAAAAATATTTTAAATATATCCTATATCTATGTTTATATCGTGTTTTATATTTAGTATATCGATTTTACCAAATAAATATGTTAAAATAAGATCAAATTGATTAAAAAACTAGTATTTCAAATGGATTCAACAGTAAAATATAAAAAAGTTATTATAACATTTTTAACCATCTTTTATTACAAATAATAGATGTATATTAAGACATGCGCAAGCGTGTCCAGCCAAGTTAGACACGTAATAATGTGTATTTTATAGGAATTGAAAATTATTGACGGTTGTAAAAAGATATGAAATATATATTAAAGAAAGTGGGACAATAAAGCGAGTTTTGTGTTAATAACAGTGTTTTTAAGAATTTTTTTTTGCTTCACGCTGTATCCCGCATATATCAGGGTAGGCAGAGGGAACGTAGTGTTAAGACACTTCGTTCCCCACTTTCTGCCGAATTCTGGAGGCATTGCGTATTGAGTGGCAGAACTCAACGCCGCGCTTCACTTCGACACCAGAACGAAGAAATGGAAATATAAATTTAAGTAAATATTTCATCTCCTCGAGTGGGGATCGAACCTATAACCAGTCGGTTTTACAGTCACACCTCGTGCCACTGCGCCACGACTGGCCTCGAATAATCGACAATAAAAATATATCACAACTTCTTGTAAAGAATAACTTCTTTACAAAAAGTTGTGATATACCATCAAAACCATAAATGTACACCTTCTTCTTCGGCACCTGATTCTTTTGTAGGTGAAGTCGAGAACGGCGTATTGTTAAACAATTAACTTGGCTCTTATTACACATTTATATTTTTGATGGAATAAAAAAGTTACATTTACTACTTGTACAAATAGAAACAAAAACAATAAAACTGGTTCTAATTAAACGTCTAGAGTAACGGGATAAGGAATCTTCAATCGTTAGTATATAATTGGGCAATCAATTGCTTTTCTATCAACAATTCAGCAACCATTTAAAGTCAAGTAATGGCACCAAATTTATCTGAAACTTTTGCAAAGGAAAGAATCTCTTACCTTTAACTATAGCTTGTATTCACTATATTAACCTTTTTGTTATATTTTATAAGGAGAACGACATGCTTATGTGTTTTTTGAACCACATATTCACACACATATAATTTATGTTTATGTTTTAGAACTTATACAATAGCAATATCTTCCAATTTTTTGACACATATATAAATAAATAAGTCAGCTTTACGCTGTATCCCGCATACAGCAGGGTAGGCAGAGGGAACCTAGTGTTAAGACATTCCGTTCCCCACATATATAAAATATACATATTTAATTTCATCATATATTTAAAATTAATTACCTATTAAAATAAAAGAGAAGTTAATAACATTGACTCGTGTACATTAGTATAGTAAAATATATTAGTACCCATCATTACTCTAACAGTTATAATAAATTATTTTAGTAGAGTAAACTAAATTACATAATATAGTTAAGCGCATTTAGCTAAGTAATTGTTACTTAACAACATCATCATAAATTTCGTATAAATTTGCATAATTGTTTTTTCCATTACGTGTGCCATTACTGAGAAATATATAACAAAAACAATAGGTAACAAGTATATAGAGTTGATTATAAATGATAAGACGTATCTATAATCGTTTATGTCTGACTTGTTTAGTTATCATGATCCTAGCTCGGTATACCTTTTACCTAATATTTTTGAAATTTTTAAAGTATTATTCCACACTTATATGTAAAACATATAAAAAATTGAACGTAGCGGGATTTAAACCCGCGAAATATTGGAAACCGTCCAAGCGCTCTGACCAACTAAGCCAAACGTTATAAGCCTTGTTACAATTTTATTTTTGTTGCTAGAAAGTGAAGGCAGTGAAAATTTTTAATTGATATCTAAATAAAGTATGTTTAATCAAATATTATAACTATATTGTATTTTACTATTATATATTCATAATGAATGATAATACCGCAGATACAGATAACCGCAGGTTTTCTTAACCTTATAAACATACATTGAGTATATATGGAGTAGCACTTCATTTATGTAACATTAAACACTTTTATATAGACCGATTGCTGCCTTATCTCCAAGTTTAATCTATAAGTGTCTACAACATAACAAATTAATATCAACTAAATCTTTATTAATAAAAGAAAATAATTATTTTTGCTGCGTGTTCCTATTATAACAAGTTGATTTTAATGCCAACAAATTAATAAATATCTACAAAATAAACAGTTATTTAAACTATAACAATAAAACAATGTTTCCTATTTAAATAATTGAATTGAACGCTTTATTTCTTATTTAAATTTAATGTAGTTTAACTTTATCATAATTAAGATACTCAGATAGTGTTTGGAGCTGAGATTTCAAAATAAGTGAAAGTCATGGTAAATTTCCAAAAAATAAAACTGGTATTTTCGGTTATTTCGAAATAATTAATTTCAACATTACTTTTTATGACTTAACCAAGGTTCGTATACTTATTTTCAAAATCAAAATTTTGAAATTTATAATTATGTGTGTACTTTTCATAATTATATTACGTGATGGAGAATGAGGTAAATACTTATTATTTTTGGTCGAAAGAAAAGAAATATTAGCTTTTATCTTAATCAGATTACCTAGTGTTAAAACATTTGTCTCATGTCTAAACTAACGCTGACAAAGGCGTTGTACAAAATAAACATTCACCGTTTGTATGGAGATGACGACAATGCTGTACACTGAGGCAACAAATGGTCTTTCCAGTAAATGAGTAGGTATGTAATAAATAACATTAAATTTCGTATTTTTTTCGTAAATTTAATCACACTACACCTAAATATTGTTGTTTTAATTATATACGATTTTTTATCTCTATTTAATCTTGAACTTGATTGGTACTGTTATCTTATCAAATGTAAGACCGTAATATATCACAAAATAAAGAATACACAAAATGGAAGCGATAATATTAAGCATACATCATTTATAATTTTAAAGAAAGCAAAAAAAACTTATCTTATTATTATGTTTAAAGCGTGTAAATAATATTTAATATTTTATTAAAACTGATCGCGCCATACATTTTTTTAATTAACGGGGCAATTTATATTTTAGGATATAAGAAGAGATTTTGGGAAAGAATAATGAAAGTAAATATAGCATCAATACTCTTTTCACCTTTAAAGTCAAAGTCGAATAATTTTATTCAAAATAAGAAATAATTTATCACCAGTTCACTAAAGTGAATGCCTCAGACCCATAAAATATTATGGACACTACTAGTATTAATATTATGTACAAATAATTATTTTGGTAAAATCATAATTTTTTTTTAACTTACATAATATTTTCAAAAATGAGAATCAGATGCAACTTTCAATGTATTTATTTCTTCAAAATTTTCTTTAGGGCCTAAGTTATAGATTGAGCGATAGTTCGCTTCTGCAAGACAAAGATTGATTCAAAACCGGTGGCATTACCCCAAAGTAAAACGCTATAGGACATAATACTATAAATCTAAAGAAAACAAGACGAGCCGTTTCCACGTCAGTTAATAATTCTTTTTTTTTAACCGCGAAAGCTATTGAGCTAAATCTATTCGCCAATCCCTCAATATGAGGTAGCCCTCCATTGTTGTTTAAGTCAATGTTGATACCGAGAAATACCGTAGAATCAACAGGACCCTGTTGCTGGCTGCACCATGGAAGAGTAAAATTTTCTTCAAATTCAAATCCTTAACATTTGATCAAATCTTTAATACTTGATCACTAAATGAGGTTTGAAAAATGTCAATTATCGAAAATATTCGGTAATAATAAATGTTTTAGTTAACTGATCAGCATTAATAGGCACTAACAGGTAATTAAAACCTTTTTTTAAAGAAAACTGAGAACCTACCATCTATGTTTATGTCCATGGATATCGAGTTTTAAATCATATAAAAATAATGTTTCTAATCTATTCAACTGTCAGACGTAAGCAACCGCAGGCCACATCGTCTAACGTAATAAATACTATGAACACTTATTTATAACAATGTATCTCATCTTAAATAATAATTAGATTATTCAATTTGAGAATTATTTTAAGATAAAAAATTAAAGAGATAGTAACATTAGTATTTAAATTACAAATCAAACAAATCAGTTATGATTGACGAGAAGAGCCTTTTAAACTGTACAATAAATAAGATTTTGAAGCAATTTACGGAAATAAAGTTGCATTGCTAAGTTTTCGTTACAAAAGCCATGACGTCATGATAAGACATTATCGTGAATTTCGCGGAAAAGATAAGTTGCGATAAGCATTGGACAGGAATTATAATTAAGCCAGATAATAGCCGGAATGGATGAGTAAGGCATTGCGGGACTAATTATCTATAGTTTTGTGGAAATTTTTAATTCACAAATAAAAATTAAAATATAATTCTATATTTACAGTATGTATGCAAATGAATTCAACGTAAACTTCTTTTAAATTTAAACTTTTTTACGTGCACAAACTTTAACAGAGAGGTTCCAGTTATAATATTATATCTTAGATTTTTGCGGTGATTACACATTTATTTAAGAGGATTAAACGCGTATATTTAGTATACATTTTTGTCGTAGAGTGGTAGACTGTCTTCCAGTGACTATGGACTACTGCAAAGTGTTAAAAACGTCGAGTTTTTAAAAATGTATTATACTAAATATACTTAATCCAGTTAAATAGTTTCATTTTAGATGCCATTACTACTAAGGTAGCCAGAGAGGAGGAGCACTTTCACCTTCGTTGACTATTATTAACCTCTTCATACATGCACTCTGGGAGGTCCCCATGGTGTTTACGTAACCTTCCTCCAATACCATCGATACACAGAATCGATTATATTTTTTCGACGGTAAATCGACATCTCCCTCTGCGTCTCTTACCATTCACTATTACTTAAACTTTCATCATTCATTCTTTCGACGTGCCCAATTCACTTGAATTCATTCTTCCTCAGTCTTACTTTGATTTCCTCGTGATTATATTTCTATGTTTTTTACTATCGCATATCATGTCAAAATGAGAGTTTGTGTTATTCAATAAGAGTTGTCTCTTGTTTTGTTTTTTTTTATAGTAGAAAAAGCCATATAGATATGAGTGATTTCTTTTTTAAATATCAAGGTTGAGGTAAAATGCGTCTTGTAAATAAACAACTATAAATTCGTTACTTATCTAAATAAGCATATCGAGTGGCGGTTTTATCAGCTGATTTGCGAATGTATACATCGTGCAAATATAGGATGAAAGTAATTTCATATAATACTGTTTAACAAAAATCAAATCTCATGAAAAACATAAATGTAAAATATTCCAGGTTATATTGAATAATAAGTCGTATTTTTCGGGAATATTTTTCGTATAGGCTTTATTATATGGATTCTTGGTATTATTAGGTTGATATATTAGGTTTGATGGTATATAATAGCCAAGCCCTCTCCTTGAGCTCTAACATCTCGAGTGAACACAAAACTTGGATGACAAAACTTATATGAGTATATAGATCTCTAATTGTTTAGCCAATGAAGTCGAAAACGACACATTATTAAATATTGAACTTAGATCTTATTTAAAATTTATATATTTGATGTAGTATTATTATAAAATTATTACTAGCACCCATTCAAATAGCATAGCAAATCACCTTAATATTTTATATCTGTATACTTTGCTACCAAATATCAAGTTTCTAGATCGTCCAGATTTAGATTAGTCTTTTGATGAAATGCAGATTTATATATCAAGAAAGGTTTGTGATGTAGATTAAATAGTTTAGGAGTTATGAAGGGATGCTTCAAATTTATACTTGTCTGGGAACGCTTTCACGTATCTAGATTACTACATATCAATTTGATGCAACAAATTAGTCGTAATGAGTTCCTATCACTATCAAGAGTACCTGACGAGAAAATTAAAAAAAAAAAATTTATAAAAAACGAATGATGTACGAATTTTAAGATATAAAGATTATAGCATTTGTATATTCATTGACAAACGTAGACACGAGTGTAACTGATTATACAAGGATGATTGTTTCGAATCTTTTAATTTTTTTAAAGAGTTATATTATAGGCATAATAAAGGCCTACTAGTTTGCTTACCGATGTTCGCGTAATATCCTGCTGGATGCATCATGAGTGTAAGGATCACCGAAGTAAATTTTCCATTTGTCACTTACCTATAACGAACAAAACATAAAATAAGTGTTGTACGCAAATCAAAATAAAAAAAAGTTGTGCAACTTTAGTGTCTCTTTTTGTCTTTGCCATGTTGCCGTAACTTTAGTGACTTTAACGTAGCATGTAAGTTCCGTGTTAAAATCATTAAATAAAAAAAAGTAAAAGCAGTAAAATAAAAAATATAACTTATCTAATTTGATATTTAAAATTGTTATCAATAATGTCAACAACGCAATATCAATCGAAAAGCAAAGCGATATGTCATTTCGGCATTGAATTATTCGCTCACATTGTCCGATATACTGGAATATTCGGTGCAGGGGCCAAAATTCAAGCTAGGGTTGCATATTCGGCATGCGGAGGCGAGCACACGTGGCTTCCATGGCTGCTTGCTTTGGAATCTGACCAAATGCCCATCGGTGCCCGATTGGCTAAATAGCTATGGCTTATTTATGAGCAGACTGTTTATTGAACAATGCATGTGAGAGACTCCAGCATAGGAATTTACCGATAAGTGTGATCGGTGGTTAATATCCTTAAACCAAACGTTAAACTATGATTGTTAACACACTCCACTCCCCACTTTTTGTCGAATTCTGGAAACGTTGCGTGTTGAGTGCCGGAACTCAACGCCGCGTTTTGCCTTGACACCAGAAAGCAAAGAAATGAAAATTTTTAATATTTCATTTCCTCCAGTGGGAATCGAGCCCACGACCTGTTGCATTTACAGTCATGCTGCCTCTGCGCCACGACCGGCCTCATTATTATTGTTAAATGCATATAAACATAACAATTACTTCAGTTTACAAATAAGTTGCGTCTATAGCGATGTAGAGATTATTCTCATAAACAGCAATTTACTTCGTGACAAACGGCCGTCGCGCCGCTCAGTTTGGAAATCGCGTATAATGCTATATTGTTAATTATATAAACAATCCACCGCGACGTTAAACATGCGATTTATCGTCGGTAAACTGGAACGGTAATATATCTCACCAGATTTGTACGTCACACGTTACAGCGTTATGAATAGTCGAAAACATACATACACTTAAGATAGATGGATAGATAGTAAACTTTTTGACAGTAGACATCTGTATTTCCAAACGCACTACTTTCAAATGTTTTTTATATAGAGTACTTCTTATTTAAAATCACGTTCAATATTTAAACGGTATAATTGAATGTGCAAATTGGCGCTGGTGATGTAATGGTTTTTTTTTTATGTTAGAATGTATGATGATGAAAACAATATATTTTTATAATAAAAGAACTGGACTTTTTGAGTCTCTACTTAGTTTAGGCAAGTAGACTTTCCAAATATTAATACTACTAGTGACGTTTTTTCATCTTTACAATAATAATTTATTTTAAATATAATGAAGCTAATATTATAATATTTTTATGTACGTATATATTTTATGTATAGCATAATATTTTTATGTTTGCGATGAAACAAAATAAAAGTCACGTGTACAAATGATAATATAATTTTTTCTAGAAAAATGTCGTGATTTTTTTATTTTTTATATTACTCTTTCAATGTTGTATATTGAATTAGCCATGCTAAACAATAAAATCAAATACAATTTATTAATTCGATATATCGTGCATGTGGTAGCAACTATGTTACTTTTGATGAATATAAGTTTATTGCCTATAAAACCTAAATTATTAGGACCTACTTAAAGCATAACTCAAAACAACATTAGCTTAGAAAATGTCATACCGATTGCCGATAATCCTTATTTTTTCTAAGGTATGTACGAGAAATTTTAATGAATATTTCAGCCGTTCATTAATTATTTACTTAATGACATTAAACCGACTTTACAATTTCAAAAATCAACTCTCTAAAAATTGGTAAGTAAATAGCGATCAAAGTGGGAGATACAGGAAATCTAACATAGCATCTACCGGAGCAGCTTTTCGGTTTTCGGCCGAAAACTACAGCCACGTTACGGCTTTACTCAACGCTGTGCTTTGGAGTTATCGCTATATCAAATCTAGAGCGGCTATTAAGAAACAATGGGACATTAATAAAAATACTACTTGTACTGGTGCAAAGCATGAAAATGTTCCGTTTCTATGAAATTTGTCGCTTAAATTGTGGCGTTACAGCAATCATTTTACATTTTATGTTGCTAATAAATTACAGTTTCTACCTTATGCGAAACCAGAATTACAGATAAGTTAATTTTACAACGAACTTTAAGAGAATAACCAAATTATATTTTGGAACAACGTATATATTTTGTGTAAAACAGTCGAACACTGACACAAATGTTGATCTACTGATATATGTGTATGTTTCACTCAATAATCCGATTGAAAAGCGCACTTTGGAAACAAATACAATTATAAATATTAACCTTTCGTATAAAATTTAGCGTTGCCATTATAAAATAACCGTCAATAAAATACATTTTGTCTAAAGTACAAAAGTTAACGTGCAACAAGTTTAATTCATCTAAATAATATATAATAATCGATTACAATCATTTCAACTCGAAACAGAATTAATTAATCAATGTTCATTAGTCGAGTCACGAATGAGATCTTTCAGTGATGCGGTGCTAGATGAAAAAGCGAACTGAGGTCCAGCGGCAAGAATGCGCGGAATGGCAGGGGCATCCGGGCGGCGGCGATTGTTACCAGTTATCACTGAATGTTTTCCACCGGGGTATGTTGTGTCGCCACAAAAAACCACAAAAAGGGAGGGCGCGGCCCGTTTGAGACACCGC
>JAATLQ010027784.1:0-18773 GCA_013421005.1 Heliconius erato x Heliconius himera | reverse complement strand
ATGGTACTACATTGTAAACCTAAGAATATATATAAATTATGTATTTTATCATAACAAAGATTGTTTACTAAAAATATTCACTTACCCTACAATGCGTTTCATGTACATCATCTGCTTGGAATATAGATGCCGATACGTAACAAAATATTAAAGCACCTAGTGGAAGCCAGAGAGCGGTTAAACATATTTTTCTTAGAGAACATGACCACAGAAGTCCCTAAACAAGAAAAATAAAAATATATAATAGTTATTATATTTTCTAAAACATAATTAATGAAAGCACAGGTACCTTATATTGTAATATTTGAACAGTCCTATTTACTATGTTCAGTTCGTCAATGTTTTCAACAACTTGATCACTCGAATTCTTAGATGTCTCCTCTTGTGCATCATTTCCCATTTTCCTTCTCACTCTTCTTTTACCAATAATCTCATAATTAACCAAGAAATTTACCCAATATTAATTATTTTTATCGAGTTTCATTGTCACCAATATGAAAATGTGATTATCAATAATTTATATTTACAAATTTATTTAAATGAACATAAATAGAAATGAACACTAATCAAACTGATGTAGTTCATTGTTTGTGCTAAAAATATGCGTTATTTTATATAAAATAGAAAGATAATGAGAGATTACACCCGAGGCGTGGATTGAATGAAGTTATTTGGACTTGCGCATTTCAAGCTTAAAGCTTTTCTTTTCAAGTAAATATGAGCATGTTTGTCTATTAAGCTGTATAAAAGAATTGAATTTAGTACAAGTTTTGTAATATAAAAAAGCATTCCAAGATGAAAGTTTTTTAATTTTAGTCTTTTTACATTTTTTTCTATCCTACAACTTCTTCATAATCAATATTTCTAATTCTATTACACTGAGATAGTAAAAGCTGATAATAGTAACAAAATTTGGACGGTAGCTATATGAAGAGCCAGTGGAAGTTTAAAATGCATGTAATAAATGAGATAAAATGTCTGCATACGGTTATTTATCGTAGAAGGGGAAAAATAATATATTCAATTTTATTTAACAGATAACAAGTCAAACATTTTGTATTTAATAACTTAACTAATTATTTTGCAAATAATTATATTTATATAATCTTAATGCCCTACCTACATCTCAATAGAGTATCTTATTGCTTTATGTAATATTTATTTACATGGCAACTTTAACAAGTCGATATTATTGACATTGACGATATATCGGCAGTCGGCAATTCGGCATCCGCCAATCGCCAGTTTGTCATACGTTAACATAGGGTTTGGTTTGTTGGTGTTTGTATTGAAACAAAAAATAAATTTTATTCTGTTTCTAAATAAATATTAATGAATCTTAAAATAAGTTGAACTTAAATAAAGTTCACCATGTCTCTATTAAGACTTTTGTGGTTATTTAGTGCGTGTATTGCGTGTTTCGTAGAAATTCATGCTTCTAGTCATTGGATGGTTACCGAAAGTGGTTTAATTCAACCAAGGGTATGATAGTGATTTCCGTTTTAACTTACTGACTCTAAAATATTAAAATTTTAATCAAAATTAAAAGTAATAAAAAACAACACGGAAATGATAAACGAATGTTTATATATTTCAGCTTGACTCGCCGTTTGATATGGCTCGCCCTTATGATCTTTTGGCATTTCTAAATCAAGAAAAGCGTTGGGATGGAGTTTTTGACCTTTTTAAAGATCTCACTAAGAGACAAACAACAATTGATAAGCTCTGGGCTGATGTTGGTAAATATACCGACGTTGGGCGTCAAATAGCCCATGATGAAGATTGTTCAAAATCCGGTAACATAAACTCAATTGATTGGTATGCTGGCTTACTTGAAGATGGATCTAAGAAAATCCATCCAGACGAATTTCAACTCCCAAGTCTATATTATGGGCCAAATAACGAAATTCCTGACTGTAAAAAGTTTTCTTCATTGAGATTTAGCATGTTTGCTTTTGAACATTTAGAGGTAAGAACATGTAATGTGAATATTTATTACAAAATTTTTAAAACATTGCAATGATTCACTTTTTATATATGACAGCTAAGAAATAATATTAACAATAAACATTTCAGAGCATGTTGCAAAGAGAGAATCTGTCTGCTAATCCAGAGTATGTTTTACCCGAGATGATATCTCCCATCATGACAGCAGATCAGTATGGACATTGGCTTGCTAGTATATTAAGGCATAATAGTTCCTCATGGCTACATTATAACATGGCCTCATTATATTGGCGGGTTAGAGGCAATGCACCCAAAGCTATAGAATGTTCCAGACGAGCCTTGCATTATGCACCAAGGTAACACAAACATTAGTAATACTAAAAGATAGAAAACAGCATCTGATTGTAAGTGTTGGTTGGAAAGGTTTTGGGTTTGTTCCCTAGTCAGGAAAATGGCCTGCCTTCATTTGCTGGTCTGTCTGTACTGTAGAATAAAGTATGTGGGAAAAACCATAAATCTGATAAAACATTAAAAATATACATAAAAAATAGAAGAATATATTATTGATATTCAATTTAGAATTTCTTACATTACATTAGTCCATTTTACCTCTTTTTTACCTTCCTTCTCAATTATTTTTTATCTTATATAAATGCTAATGCTATTGAAAAAAATTACAACTTGTTATGATAGTAAATCATCATTAACAATCAATATAACTTCACAATAAAAAATCTATTATTAAAAATAGTATTATTATAAACAAATTAGTAAAAAAAACATTTGAGTTCAGTTGTGGCATAAAGTGTGATTGTAAATGTTACTAGTTGTGGGTTTGATCCCCATTCAAGGAAATGAAATTTATATATGAATATATATGGGTTCTGCCACTCAACACGCAAGGCCTCCAAAATTTGTTGGAAAGTGGGGAACAAAATGCCTTGACACTAGATTCAAACTACCTACCATGCTGTGTGCAAGATACAATGTAAAGCTGATATAAATAACATTATTAAAGGCAATAGGCATGATGACTGCGAGTAAAAATCACTAAAATTATGTGTTAGTGAAATCTTATTAATAGATTATAAATAATAATAATAAAGTTTATTAAGCATTTTCGAACTTTTTTATTAACTTGAAATAAATGACTAAAAGTATAACTTAAATGCTAATAGTCACTTAGATTGTCCTCTTTATTTTAATTAAGGTCTGTATATATATTTGCCAATTGACAAAGGCCTCTACCAACCTTTTCCACTCCCTTCTATCATTTGCAATTCTGTGCCACATTTTTTCTGCTACCTGCCTTATACAGTTCTACCATCACGTTGGTGGCCTGCCCCTTTTTCTGTTTCCTTCTCTGGGGTACCATTGTGTAACTAATTTGCTCCACTAATCTTTGCCTTTGACTATCAAAGGCAAAGATCCATCCCATCTCAGTCCCATCCCAGTGTCCATCCCATCTCTGTTTACGTCTCTTGATGTTTAAGATTATATCATTTACATTTGTCCTGCATCTGATGGTGTGACTTCTTAGCTTAGCTGATTTCCTCACTCTTTGCATAATCTTTTCCATTGTCAGTTGACAGGATATTAGTTTGTTCTTGATTATTTCTCTAGAGGACCATGTCTGGCACCCATATGTTATGATAGGCAATATGGAAATATTGAACAATTTCACTCAACCAAATTGATAGTGGCAAGGTTTTGTCTTTTTTAATCTTGCACAATTTTTTTTCTAACCGCCTGCAATTCTACTTTCTATTTTTTGGTTTATATTATCTGGTGGTGCCATACATTGTCCCAGATACATGCACCCATCCGTATAGCCAATATCAGTATCTCCCACTTTTATTGGATCTTTCATTCTGTGAGTTATTGATTTTGTTTACTCTGGGTTAAGTTAAGAGTACCACTTTTCCACTTCCTCTAGGAAGATCATTCAACATGTCATGTAGATCTTGGCTTTTTAGCTGTCAGCACAATATCGTCTGCGAATCTTAGATGAGTTAGTTTGTGACCGTCAATGTTTATACCCAAAAAACACCAAAATTCCACTCGAAAACTCTAAAGATGGTCTCCAGTACATCTGAGAATAATCAAAGGAGACAAAAAAGAATAGATTACAAAATACACATAAATTTTATTATTAAGTGTAATTAATACTTATTTAGAAAAAAAAGAAAGGTTGCAGGTTGGTTTAGATTGGCATAATCATGTGAAAAATATTTGCAAATGCAAAAAAGCACCTTACTAAATTATACACATGATATCTTACTACACCCCTCCTACCTCTTTGTGACAAATCGTTAAGCTATAAAAACATTATTAATTCTGATTATTTAATATTCTATTATTTACACTTTCAGAGAGTACAAAGATGTCGCTCTGGGCAGCCTCGGAGTAGTTTTACACAGAAGTGGCAAAACAGATGATGCTATAATTGTTCTAAATGCAGCAATTGAACACGATAGAACTAATTATGTCAGCCATTTCTCCATAGCAAATGCATATTCTGTGATTGGAGAATACAACATGTCCTTAAAATTTTATGACAGGACATTAAAACTGAATCCTAGAATGGAATTAGCTCAAAAGTACAGATATGGAGTTATGTGTCATGCAAAATTAGCTATTAGGATTCAGGCTATAAGAGAGTAAGTGCATTGAGTTATTGTATTTTTTTTATGAAAAAAGACAAGGCAAATATGCGTAGGGGTCACCTGATGGTAAGTGGTCACCACCATCCACTACCCCATGTAAAACCAGAGGAGCATCAAGCTTTCTTACTAGATAACTTATATGTATAGACAAGTATATCTATATTGTTAATATTAAGCACACAATTAAAAATAGCAGTGTTGTAACAACAAAGAATGAAGTAAAAATTGAAGAACTTAAGAACAAACCTACAAGTAAAAGCTAGTTCTTGATATGTATTAAAATTTGAAATATAATCATCAGCTATATAAATCTTAACAACATATATTGAAGTTGTATATAAATAATATTTTAAATACAGAAGTAGCATACTCTAGTACCTTCCTATTCTTCAAGTAAAAATGTTTAAAAATAACTATAAAAATATATAAAAAAAACCGGTTGTATGAAACTAAGAAAAATAATATAATTTTTAACACAAAAAAAAACCGACTTATATTTCTTATATTTGAAACCAAACTAAACTCTCATCAAACTACCGTTATAGTGTATTCTTTCCAATTAAAAAAAGAAGCATCGAAATTGGTTAGCGTGATATTTAGATAGATAGTTAGTAGATATTTCAAATACATTATATATAGTTAAAAAAAACTTTATATCACTATACCCTAAACTTAACTAAGAAATCATGGAAGAAATAACATTCACTATAGAATGTAACTGCTTATCTAAAATCGTGATTACATCGTTCTTTACGTGTTTATGTTACATTCTTAAGTATTTTGCCAGTAAAATACTACATGGATTCGCAATATTCATAAAATATTATATTAATATAGTAAAAAGGTTTGCATATTAAATGTATTATTCGTTTTTTAGACTTTGTTTTAGACTAACACATTTGGTTCCTGAACACACCTCTGTTTATAAATAAGATATATAAAAAATATAATAGACAATAATGAATATTTATATGATTTAAAATAATATATAATTATTTCTAGAACTCTAAGCAAACTTCGTGAAGAATTAAATGAATATGGACAGAAGGAAGCTTCATGGCCGCGAATGCAAGCAGAGTTTTTGAGAACCATTAAAAGTGCAGAGGAATATGGTAAATATATGTACATTTATATTGCATTCTTTGATACTTCAATTTAGTTGCAAAATAATTTATTTCTTTTCGAATTTTATCTATTACACATTTTATTAACGTTAGCTTCACACTGTATGCCTAGCGGAGTAGTCAGAGAGAACGGAGCACCGAACGCTACGGTCTCTGCATGCCTCTTACGCCTCGTCCACTGTCATCAATCTCTTCATCGCCCTCCAGGAGGTCCTCGTGTTGTTTACGTGACTTTTCATTTAGTATCTTGGATACTGTGTTTTTGAAGTTCAGCTGAGGTCTTCCCCTACCTCCCTTACCACTCACTTTTCCGTCATAAATTTTTTTTGCCGTTCTTTCATCACTCATTCGTTCGACGTGCCCACGTCAACTGAAAACGCACGTTCTTCTTTATTCTCACCGTGACAACCTCGTTAGTACCTGCCATTATGTGTTTTAGAAGACACATAATACATAATTACAAAGTGAGGCCAGTCGTGGCGCAGTGGCACGAAGTGTGACTGTAAAACCGACTGGTTGTGGGTTCGATCTCCACTCGAGGAGATGAAATATTTACTTAAATGTATATTTCTATTTCTTCGCTCTGGTGTCGAGGCTAAGCGCGGCGTTGAGTTCTGCCACTCAACACGCAATGTCTCCAGAATTAATAACACTAGGTTCCCTCTGCCTACCCTGCTGTGTCCGGGATACAGCGTGAAGCTGAACATGAACAAAGAGAACACTCTTCAACTCTCATAGAGTGTATTCTTTTATTTAATAATCCTATATAGTTAGATTATAGTTAGTTATATAGTTAGAGAAATAAAATGTTCAAACGTATAAAAGTGAGAAAATACCATTAAAATAAAAAAATATGATTTAGAATTATATATTATGTATGTTTAAATTACATTATGCATGTTATTTCAGAATATAGAAATGAAGAAAAAAATAATGACAGAATGGCCGTCATAACCGGTTTAGATATAAAAGAACTAAAAGTGCAAATGGAAAAGAATTCCTTAATAAAATATTTTATTGATGGTTTCCCAATATACAATGATGAGAAACTTGGCAGAAAAGGTGTCGATGTTGTAGATACTATATACGGGCTGGAGCGTTTAATACAACATGTTAATAAGAAAGCTAACATTCCATATGTTCCCATAAAAGATGAAAAAAGCGATGAGGATTTTATTTTTTTTGATTTCAGAGATCAGAATAAACCATTTCAAGACTCGTTTCCAGGTTCCTTTTTCTTATTAATTATAGTTTTTTTAGCTTCACGTTGTTATGCCTTTTATGTTATATAATAAATTATTTTATTATTTATTAGGTATTAAAATAAAAAGAGATCCAAATGATATTAAATCAGTTCCTAAGTTCCCAAATGACAAGAAGCAGCCGGCGGCTGAGGAGGAATTGACAGAATATGAAACTGGGATAGTTATGTAAGTGTTTTTGTAATTACATTGTATTTTGTTTATTTTATTCTTATATGTAGATATTTTATAATAATAATATAAAGTAGATAAAGAAGGCGAAGGGTAGTGGAGGCACGGCGTGTTACTGTAAATGCGACGATTGTGCATTCGATTCCCAATGGGGGGGAATCATTTTTTTTCCGTGTTCTGGTAATAAAACAAATTGATTTTCGCCATTTCACCCAATGACTCGAATATTGAATCTATTTTTTGCAACGTTGTAGCCCTCCCCCTTCTTTACGTTATTCTCAAATTGGCAGCTGAGTGGAATATACATGATTTAGCATGTAGCTAACTCACTCTACCTTAATCCAATGCGCTCGAGAATTTCAGATAATAATTTTTTTTTACTAATCTGATCCTTTATCCTATAAGGGAGGCCATATATATGGGGCTCATATTTGGTGGAAGTACTTAATCGAGTACAAGGAATCCTCCAGTATGTCAATCTGCCTTGCTTTACCCGAAATTCCCGCTTGGGTTCTCTTATTATAACATCGTCATATAAAAAACATAGTCATCTATAAATAACATAATTATTCTTATTAAAACTATGAGAAAAGCATATATATAAATTATTAAACATAAATATTTTCTTTTATGAAATTAGAACTTAAAACTAATAACCAACTTCAAAGATGCTCATCGCCTTTGATAGTTAGCAATAATTAAAAGCTCAGCTTCATGCTTACCCCATGCGTCATATATTGCAGGGAGGTGAAGAAAATGTTGTATTTAGAATATCGTCTCACTATGCAACGATGGACTAGTTGCTATAAGATTTTTTTTTAACAAATATAATTTTTATTTTAATATTTTGTTTTTCCTTCTTAGGTATCCACTAACAATGACAGTAAATAGAAATAAAGCAGATTTTGACACGGAAATAGAGTGGCCTACAAACAAAATTTGCAAAGAAACTGCACCGAACTTTCCACAAAACGTGGAGGCTATTTTCCCTGTTTTTATGCCTTTTGAAAATAAGGGTATTAGGTAAGGAAGAAGGAACCACTAAAATTTGTTAAATTTGTTTGATACAATTAAGTACTATGTTTTCTTAAATTTTGTATGTAGGTAGGTTGAAGGAATCTACCATTAATACACTCGGTTCCTCTTTTTCCACCCAATTTTTGAGACGTTGCGTGTTGAATGGCGAATGTTAACATCACCCCTTGTCTTGTTAATAATAACAAGACCTACAAAATAAAAATTACTCATTCCCCAGTGAGACTCAGCATTGTTTCACAGCTTCTGACTGTATACGCGATAGGTGTTTGATTACCACTCGGAGCAATGAATTATGTTCATTTCCTCCACTTAAAAAGTGAAGTTTCGCCAGTTGACACATAATGTCTCGAAAATTTACCGATGCTTGGGAAACGGAATGTCTTAAATTGTTTCTTCTTCCTACCCCGCAGCAGGCTAAAAATACCTATCCTTACAGAATGAAGTTCCTCCTCACACAGAAGTTAGAGACTCCTCTAACAGAGGAGTATGAGCTGCCGTGGCATCCCCCCACATGTCCTCAGGATAAAGAAGCAGCGGGATTCACTAAGAAATCTAAGTTAGTTTGTTATATTTGTTTTTAGTTTTAATGTTCCTAGCAACACAAATGCGATTATTCGATCTCTTAAATTTTATTTGTTCACGCTGTATCTCACATATAGCAGAGAAGGCAGAGGAAAGGGAACCTAGGGATAAAACACTTCCTTTCTCCACTTTTCGCCAAATTCTTGTGGCATTGCGTGTAGCATGGCAGAGCTTAACATTGTGCTTTGCTTTGATAACGGAGGCAAAAAATTTAAATATTAAATATTTCATTTCTCCGAGTGAGAATCGAACCCACAACCGTCGCGTCCATAGTCAGAGGCTTTTGCCACTGCACCATGACGGCCTATAGTTGATGGAGTTTGTTACATTTGTTTTAACGCTCAAACTTATTTTTATATTATAGCCAAAATATAATAAATATTTACCTAAATGGTACCCTTTGTGTCATTTAACTACATCATAGTTGTAGATTCAATTCAATATTTATCAGATCAGTTAAAATAATTTCAATTTTAAGCTATATTATTAATCCGATCAGTAGTTTTTGGGTAAAAGTGGAACTAACACCCATCCACACAAACTTTCACATTTATAATGATAGTAGAATTTAACTATTCACCAAGCACCTATAGTGGAACTGGAACATGGCATTCAAGCCTTAGTGGCGCAGTGGGACGTCTGTATGTATTCGATTTGGTTGTGGGTTCCTCCCTCAGGAGAATTAATTATTTTCATTTCCCCACTGTGGTTAGACAAAGTGTGATTATGCACATACATTAGTTCTGAATTCGTGCGGAAAGTGAATAACAAAATTTTTCGTTAGCTTCTTTCTGCCAAAACTATCTAATCCTGGATGAAATGTAAAAAAAAAAGAAATATACATTAGTTTGCTTATACAAAATATAATTTTACATATTTTATTGTGATATTTTTTAACAGATTTTATAATATCAGCTTCAACTAACTATATGTATTTTATGTATTTAGACCAAGGAAATGCTAATATTAAAAATGTGTTATTCAAATTCCTGCAGGAACTCTTTCACAATAGTTTTTTGAGTTTGAAGTACCTTTAATATTGTTTAATGATTTAAAAGCGCTTGTAAAAGTATGTATTTAATGTAAAATAATCTGAATTCTAATTTTTTAAATGCCAAGGTTGAGATTATATATTTTCATTTCTTGCTCTGTTAACTAGCAAAAGCGCGGGATTGAGTTCGACCACTCGACATTTGAAATGGAATGCTTTGACATTACGTTCTCTCTGTCTACCCCGCAATATGCGCGGGATACATCGTGAAGCTAAAAATAATCTAGAATAACCACAATTATAACTAAGTCCTAACTATTAAATATAATAAATATAAAAATATATTTTCCTTACATTTTTTAGGCAACATCTCTCATCAGAAGTAGTAGACACAGGTTACTTGCGTTTAAAATTACTCGAATACGTAAGTGACGGGAATGTTGAAGCAGCGAAACATATGCAAGACGCTGAAATCGGACAGAGAATATATGTAGTTATGAAGAAGGTAATATTTTACAATATAATAAATATATTATATATAGTTGTTATTCTTATAACTATTTATTCAGGTGTAAACCTGCAAAATACATTTTTATACCATTCGAAAATGTAAAAGAAAATACAAAACACAATAAAATAAAAACTTATATGTACTACTATGTATATATATATATATATATACTTACACAGCAAGCTCTCAAGAGATATATATATCTCTTGAGTTTGCTTAATAGCCTGTTCGCAGGTTTACAATCATAAGTCTAATATAATAAATTAAATAGTGTCTCTATAACAGAGGCATGTTTTGCAAAATGTCTATTTGTTTTATAAAATATCAAAAAATCCTAAAATGAGATAAATAAATCATTTTATTACAGAAATTAGCACCAAAATGGATCGTATTCATACTCTCCTCTCTCTACTGGAGGGTTCGTAGTAACAATATGAATGCTCTACACTGCCTTCTCTCCGCCGGTCGATGGGTTCCCCAGAAATATAGAGATCTAGTGTTGATCTCTTTGGGTTCTGTTTATTTGGAAATGGGCTATTTTGATGAAGCCATGGCGGCTGCAGAGGAATCGTTTAGACTGAGTTTGTATGAGGTATGTTGTTATTGTTGTAGTTTTTTAAATGTAAAATTAACAATAATAAAAAAAAGTCATATAAAATATATAATTATTTTGGGATATAACAAAATATATACTGCTATTTGTGCATATGACCTATATGGATATCTAATTGATTTTCTTCACTTCTAAAAATTCCTTATATGAATATGAATGTGTACACATCCATATCAAATAGTATCTATTTGATATATATTTTTTTTCTTTTAGCCGGCAACAAATTTTCTCCTCGCAGAATTAAACATGTTGAAGAAACATCGAAATACACATATTTATCATTTGAAACAAGTTGTGAGAGTTGAAGAAAACTTTATGAATGGTCTCGCTCGAAATCTTCTTTACGGCTGGGCGTGCATATTGAAGCAAGTAAACGCTTTGAGAGAAATGGGTAAGGGAAGGAATAATCTTTTAAAATAATAAAATTCGTAAATTTATTTTATAAGTTTAAATATAAAGTATATTGGACACCTACACATTTATTTTCCTACATTGGTTAGTCGAGACGAGTCTTTACCGTTAAGCTCGACCTGTGCACATATTTGCTGCATAACAAATAAACAATAAAAATATATATACTAAATTGTAATGTTTGAAGTTACACGTGATGATTGTAGGTACGATTCCCGCTTAGAGGAATGATTATTTCCATTTTCCTGCTTCGGCAAAAAAATGGACGAATTTGAGGCCTTAACACTAGGCCAATTTGCCTACTCTGCTATATGCAGGATAAAAAAAATGAGAACTATAGTTAGAAGTAATTTTTTTTTAAGCTTACCATAATATTTATTTACTACTAACTGTAGAAAATGTATTTGAAAGTGATTGCATGAATAAATAAATATAAGAAAAAAACTTTTTTAAGAACAATCTTTTATTATTTGTTAATAAAATGAACTAAAAAGTTAAAAATAAAGTAACTCTAATAAGAAATACAGACAGACAACATGACAGGTGAAAGTAAATAAAAGCTTGTAAAAAAATATAATTTGAAACAAATTATATCTGTTTTAGATTTTGGAGAAGGCGACATTTGTACGCACGTAAAGCCCCTAGTCAATATGGTGTGTGAAAAGGACGGAGAAAATTGCCAAATGACTAACATACAATGCTTTAGTAGTCAAGAACGAAGTAAGTATCTTTTTAAAATTCTTATTATTACTATAAAATAAATCAGCTATTTGTAGCTCCGTCCTCCACCTCCCGCCGTTCCGGCCATGGCGTGTTGGGTGGCGGTCCCCACGCCCCAGCGGGGCCGCACTGGTGCGCGTCGCCTGCGGGCGCGGCGCTCCGTTCTCTCTGACTACCCCGCAAGGGATAAAGCGTGAAGCTAAGTTAAGTTAAGTTAAAATAAATCAGCTTCAACCTGTATCCTGCAAACGGCAGGCTAGGCAGATGGAACTTTGTGTCCGTTCCGCACTTTCCTTCGAATTCTGGATGCATTGCGTTTTTGATTGGCGGAACTCAACGCCTCGCTTTGCCTCGACACCAGAGCGAAGAATTGAAAATATAAATTTAAATAAATATTAATTTCTTCAAGTGGGGATCCAACCCACAACCAATCGATTTTACAGTTAGAATATGTGCCTGGCCTCCGGTCTTATTATTATTGTTTATACTTTTGGGTGTAACAAAAATCTTTAATATATGAATGAGAAGATAGAAAATAGTAAAAAGTAATTAGATTTTTCATAATTATTTCACAGACAAGTTCTTAAAAATTCTGTTGTATTTTTATAGAACATGTCTTTTGCACCTGCGGAATCTAAGACCTGTATTAGTAGATCTTATACATAAATTCGCCAAAATGATGTTTAAACTCAGGAGTACCACTCTTTATGTATAAAAAAGTAGTAGATTCTCTTTGGGCTGTAGGTTGTGTGTTCAATTATCAATGACTATTAATAGTTACATCTCGCAGTCTGGCTGTTTCGAATTTACAAGACAAAGGAAGAACAGAGCACCTTAACTTCTCTCTGCATATCATGCTATGTGATAAAAAGCGTGAAGTTGCTAAGAAGCTAATTAATCTTTCCAGCGGACACAAGCACATTAGTCCGTCTCCTCCAAGAAAAACAAGGTATCCAGACCCCTGATCAAGCGGATTCCACATTTTTCGACCGTTTCATAGACAACACTCCAATGGACAAAGCGGACAGGCTCGCCCACCACGCCCACTATGATAACATGGTGCGGACTATAGAAACGGCTTTGATGGGATGTGGACCGTTGGGCTGTAAGAGTAAGTAATTATCTTTTTTCCCGTTCGTATAGAGATTTCAGAAAAAAACTTATTTTAGTGTTTGTCTACTTTCGCTTAAAAAATTGAATAGGGATCTTTTCAATGCTGCGTGGCTTCAGGTTTGGGTTGTCTGTCACTTAATCAGTTAGTAACAGAAGAGTTTTATATATAACTATTTAAATTTACGAGCTTTTTTTTATTTTTAGCATATAAAATGATTTTCGTATGAAACAAATAACCACTTGAATTTTTGTATTTTATCTATTTATTAAGTCTGTTAATACTTCAATATAAAATGTTATATACGTAATAAACAATTAATACAAAGTAAATAAATGAAAGTAATTATACTTATTCTATTTGATTTTTATCACAAAATTAAAATGATGAATCGAATCATAAAGTAGATACGGAGATATTAATCAATTTAAGCTGCCACAGACATTCTGGCAAAATCTCAATGCACATTTTAATATTATCATAGCTATTGTAAAGAGATCTAAAACACACACATCTATAAAATTAAAAAAACACAAACACAAAGCAAATTGTGATTGTAAACGCGACAAGTTGTGAGTTCGATGTCCAGTCGAGCAATTGAAATATTAAGTATTTTCATTTTTTTCGTACTTGTAACGGGCCAAAGCGCGGCATTCAATTCGGCCCCTCAACACGCACACACGGCTCGCGGAAACGGCGGCGGCAGAAAGTGAAGAACGGAAGTGTCGTAAAATGTAGTAGGTTCCCAGGATCCCTTTGCCTAGTGCGTGCGGGATACAGCGTTTAGCAAAAAAAATGAAACATAAAACAAAGCAAAAACTATATTGGTAACGACAGCTGGTATGTGAAGATAATTATGATAATTATTTATGAGTATAATAAAATAATAAATATTATTTATGGGGTTTTATAATTGCTGCCACTTTAAAATATTTAAACGGAATTTCTTATATTTGTATAAATATGCATATAACATTATAAAATAATATAAAGCAAGTATATTGCATTTACGTTTTATCTACTTTCTAACATTTAAAATGTATTCTTTTAAAATAGATGATAACATATCATTGTTTTTTCTTAACCTAACCCCATATTTTATAACTTATCTATCTTAACATAAGGTCCCGTACATTTAACAACATTATATTTCTTATTACATTTACGTTGTCTCACATATAGCATGATAGGCAGAGGGAACGTAATGTTAAAACACTCCGTTTCCTACTTTCCGCTTTTTTCGAAACATTGCGTTTAACCACGCTTTGTGGTCTGTTACCAGAGCGAGAAAATGAAAATAATTAACTTCCCTCCCCCACTGGTATCAAACCTAAACCGTCACGCCTTTTTCCAGACGCAGACATGCTGTGCCACTCCGCTATGACGGTCTTAACATAACAATTTATTTACGTCTCTTATTTTCATATATCCATCATAACAATAAAATTAGATTTGTCACCCAGGTATGAAGCCTGAGGACCTTGCTATGAAGGAGGAGGATTGCAACTATCACCACTTGCAACTTGGTTACTGGCTTCATATTGTCAGTTTTAGACAATTGCTCACTGAATCTAATGTTGAGTAAGTTTATATATGCACATATATAGAAAATTTGATATAAAAATTGTACGCCTATTTCTTCTGAAAATAGATTTTTAATACATGCTCTTAGCCAGCCATTTTACCGTGTTTCTTTGCCTAACTAAAGTATTTTATTTACAACAAATGAAGTACGGTTGATGAGCGGTGGCCGCCTTGAAGTTAGCTAAAGATGGGTGCGCTGGTTTGATTTAAGGTTTTTTTCTTACTTTTGATTATTTTCCTCCTGAGTGTACAATGTGCAAAAGTTTAGAGCGCTTAGATTCAATGCGTCCACGACACATTGTATTGTGTATGTCTGAATTTGAATATGCTCCCAACTAGGCACTGAGTATATAACCAAGAATTCACTTTTATACTACATAAAAGAAATTAAAAATAAAATTTTCTTATTTCATAGGCTCCCATCAGAAATATCAGCCATGACGCCATCCAACAAGAAAGTTCCAGAATGTCGACTAACAATTGACCCTATGGAGGATTTCGCCGCTGAAAAGATATCGCGAATCAGTACCGAGGGTTGGGAACCGGTTCTGAGTTTGATGCATCAGTTCGCGGAAATGTTTGATTACTTTGATTATGCTACTCTGGGTGCGAAGATTGCTAAATATGTGGATAGTGTGAGTTTTTGTTTGTACGCTGTTTTTATGTAGGTTTTTAATGTATGATATTTTTTTATCATCTTATTGTACTAAATGATTGTAAACATATTAATTCCAAAGATTTTAATTTAAACGAAGTATTGAAAAATGCCTCTATCTTTTATCGGCAAAATACTAAAGACACTCCGAGTATTCAGGAATATACCAGTATACAGTGGGTAAAAAAAGTATTTGCACACCTAACTTTTTTGAAGTTACTTCTACAAAAAAACGGAATTATTTCAATTTCTTATTGTATTTAATAGCTTATTCTATATTTATTTCGAATCGGTTAATAAAAATTCTTAGAAAATAAAAATGAAGAAATGAGACGGTAAAAACACATACTTAAAAGCCAAATAAGTATTTGCACACCGGCCTTCTAGTACGTATTTTGTTAAAATTTCTGCAATAAAAAAAAGAAAAGGCAATTAATATTTTGTGTGCATTCCATTAGCATCAATGATAGCTTGTAATCTCCGTGGCATGGATTCCACTAATTTGGATGTTGTTTGAATCGAGATTTGAGCCCATTTTTCCACCAAAACACGCTTCAAATAATTTTTATTTAAAATTTTCATTTTCCGCAAATTTAAAGCAGCAGCAGATGCCATAAATTTTCAATTGGGTTGATGTCTGGCGATTGCGGCGGAGTTTTTAGCATCCTACGAACATTGTAAAGCAACCATTCCTTAGTTTTCATAGCTGTATGCTTAGGATCATTGTCCTGCTGAAAGTAATAAGTCTCACTTATGCCTAATTTTGATGCGCTTGAAGATAAATTATCGCGCAACACTTTAACGTAATCTACTGCTTTCATTGTTCCTTCAACAAAAGCCAAGTTTCCGACACCATTTGCTGCCATGCAGCCCCAAACCATTACATGGCCACCGCCGTGTTTGACCGTACTATGCACATGTTTTGCCTGCAGTTCAGTATTTGGTTTGCGCCACACAAATCTTTGTCCATCTGATCCAAAAAGATTAAACTTACTTTCGTCAGAAAAAAATATATTTTTCCAAAATTCTATAGGCCTATTTACATATTCTTTTGCGAATGTTACTTTTTTTTCTCTATTGGCCTTACTTATGAAAGGCTTTTTCCTCGCTGTTCTGCCGTGAAGACCAACATTATGCAGTACGTTTCTTACAGTTTGGGCACAGACAACCTTACCCGAACTTGAAGCAATGTCATTTGCTAAACTTTGAGCGCTTGTAAATGGTTTATTTTGTACTGATCTTACAATTTGCCGCCTATCTCTTGTACTTAGCTTCTTCGGACGACCGGACCTTGCTTTATTTTCAACACTTCCTGTTTCTTCTCGCTTTTTTATAATATACCGCACTGTCGAGTAATTTAACTTTAAATCTGCACCGATTTGGCGATAACTTCGACCTTTATTTCGGAGTAAAATAATTTCTTTACGCATCGTTATCGACAATTCATTTTTTTTTGGCATACTTGCTTTAAAAAAAAATCTGAACACTAAACAAAAGTCTCGATATTAGGATACGTCTCCCGATGTTCGTGTGTATACGAATGATGTTGATATTTTACGTAAAGTGTCAAAATGTGGCGGGAAGAACATTGTATCAAAGGAATAGTTGGTGTGCAAATACTTTTTTGACTTTAAAATATGTGTTCTTACCATCTCATTTTTTTTCTTCTATTTTCTAAGTAATTTTATTAATCGATTCAAAATATATATAGAAGCTATTAGATACAATAATTAACTAAAATCATTCTGTTTTATTGTACTTGTAACTTCAAAAAAAATTGGTGTGCAAATACTTTTTTTACGCACGGTACTTGTAGCACTCAGGATGCAGCAGTATTAGCGTTAGGGATAGCGCGCATTGGTGACTTTTGTCAGGGTGACAATAAATTCTTTGTCACTGTCATGTCACCATGCTTTTCGCTACTGCGCGCACTTGCGGTGACAGTGACGAAATTTTTTACATTTTATAAAATGAATCTCCAAGAGATGGTTGTCTGTGCATTTATATTAAGAAATAGAAAAAAAAGCAAACGTAGAAAGAATAATCGTTTAGGGATTTGTCAGGGAGCTATGGCCTCAATTTCGTCAATCAGTATGTCGTTGTCTTTTTCATCATCATGAAAACACACGTTTTGCCTTGGTGATGAACTTGACGCCATTTTTGAAATTAAAATTCGGAGCTGCAATGCAACACGCTGCTGTTTCTTGTTTATACGGAAGACGAGTAGTATGGAAACCGCAAGGTGGAGGGGGCACGAAGTGACATTTAGTTTCTAATGCGCGCACGGGCATACAAACCTATGGACGCGGTGACAGTTGCGTCACGGGCGTGTTGCCATCCTCCGCGGACAAAAAGTCACCCAATTGTCACGTATCCAAATGTGCGCGCATTTCGCCTTCATTAAGGGTGATGTACACGGTGACAATGACGCAACAGTCACGGTGACAAAAATCACTAATGCGCGCTATACCTTAAAATCGAAATAGTAACATACCATTTTAAATGGAACTATTTTGACCGGATTAATCGCGTATATTTGAAATTATACATTTTGGAAATCCGACGTTTCGAACACTTTGCAGTAGTCCGTGGTCACGGGTAGACTGAGGTGGTATTCGTCTGTCATAACATAATTATTATATCAAACTACCGCCAACGATTTCTTAATTACCTCGCGTACTGCCCTGGATTCCTGCTGAATGACCTGATAGTATCTTGGCTTCTGGTATGGTGGGTTTGAGATTTCAATGATTTTATGAGTGGGTTCCAGGTGGTGGAAAGTTTCCAGTCATCCTCTCTATTGAAATTAGGATGTTTTTGTATTTCAATAGCCTCGCGGATCATTCTAGGAATGTATCTGTTTTCCTTAGCGAGGATTTGGGGTTTATCAAACCTAATGTAGTGGCTAGGTTTATCCACAGTATGCTCAACCACAGCTGACTTCTTACGCTCATTTTGCTACAAGTACAACATTTAGCTGTTGATAAATTTGGTTTAGCTGTCGATAAATTTGGTTTGCGCATTAGCGTACGCAGGTCTTAAAAGGCTATTGTGATAGTATTGTGAAGAGTAGTGCGTAGTAACAGTGTAACGATGTGGTGTGTCCGGCAGCGGAGCGCGTCGTGGGCGGGCGCGCTCGCGGCCGGCTGGTGGTGCGGCGCGGGCGGGCGCGGCGCCTGCGCGCTGCGCTGCCTGGCCGCCGCGCACCGCCTCGCGCCGCCGCACGCGCGCCCGCACGCCCTGCGCGCGCTCGCCGCGCTGCTGCACATGTGAGTGAGTGAGTGAGTGCATGCAACTATGTAGTGGTGCGCGCGGGCGGGCGCGGCGCCTGCGCGCTGCGCTGCCTGGCCGCCGCGCACCGCCTCGCGCCGCCGCACGCGCGCCCGC
>JAATLQ010027778.1:28967-59177 GCA_013421005.1 Heliconius erato x Heliconius himera | reverse complement strand
AAAATAGAATATATATATATATATATATATATATATATATATATATATATATATATATATATATATATATATATATATATATATATATATATACCGTTTGTATGAGAAACACGTTTATCTTTTATATTTATATATATATATATATATATATATATATATATATAAATATAAAAGATAAACGTGTTTCTCATACAAACGGTAAAGCAGCCAAAGCTATAACTTATCATAATTAACAATCACATTTACGTTTTTTTTGTACCATCAATCTCCGCTCCCTTACGTGACAGACAAAAAAAATATTGTATGTCGCTATTCTTCATTGCGTTCAATACTATAAAAAGTACACACATTTATATGTATAATAACAAAACCTATTAATGTAATAAAAAAAACCCTTCTAAACCAAAATATAATTAGAATGAGTTATATAAATTGAATACCTGTTGAGCAACCACCGAGAGCACTTCTATATCAATTCTATTGAACTCATCAAAACACGCCCATGCACCAGATCTACAAATTAATATTTATGTATAGCAATTTATAGTTTGTAAATACTTTTGCGTGGACTATAATACGTAAAACCCCGTTTTTATCAAATTTTTATAGGGTTTCTATGATATATCAGTCACCTAATTTGCTATGAAGTAGTTTAAATATACAGATTTTTATACTGCCTGGTATGCATATTTAAATGTTCTTTGCTTAAAAGATTAACTACGGCGTTTCCTACCTACCTAGGGCATTAATTCCCGCCACAGGTAAAACAAAAAAAGAAAGAGAAAAAGAAACAAAAATGTCAATGTAAATAAATATCTTACAATAAGATCAGTTTTACTGTTACGTTTATACAACATGCAAAAATGTATCATTAAAAATTTTACTTACGCAGCGAGTCCTTTAAAGAATTTCCCCATTGCCATGAAGTCGAGTTGATCTGAACAGTTGAACACAACACACTGTACCGCTAGAGCTTTCGCCAAGTCCTAAAATAAACTTAAATTAATATTTTACCTATAAATATTAGCTATAAAAAATCTGCTTCACGCTGTATCCCGCAATTAGTAGGGTAGGCAGAGGGAACCTAGTGTTAAGACATTCCGTTCCCCGTTATCCGCTCAATTTTTCAAGGCGGCGGAGCTCAACGCCGCACTTCACCATGTTACCAAAGAGAAAAAATGAAAATATAAAATAAATCATTCTCTCGGGAGGGAATATCCAAACGTTTGTGCCACTGCGACACGACGGCCTCTAATTTAAACATGATAAATGCAATCGGCAAAATACCTTGGTAGTTTCAGTTTTGCCGGTCCCGGCAGGCCCCGCGGGCGCTCCACCAAATTTCAAATGCATAGCGCACATTAGCGTTAAATAGCAACGATCCGTCAGTGGAGTTATTACTAAACGACCGCTGTTGATGATAGTTCAGATCATTATACGGATGATATGTAGGTCATCATTTAAATGCTTAAATATATATATTTAAGCATATATTTTTTTTTCATTCAACAATTTTAGGGAAAATATAATATACATATAACGTCTTAAAAAAAATCAGCTTCACGCTGTATCCCGCACACAACGGAGTAGGCAGAGGGAACCTAGTGGTAAGACATCATCATCCGTTCCCCGTATAACATCATCATTTGCTATATATTGAAGACAACCCGTGATGTAAGTATTTACATTTTATGGCAAACATTTAAAATTGAATTTGAATTGAGAACCTTCTCATAATAAATACTATATGGTATATATACCAAAAGTTAAAATCATTTACCTATTCCCCAAATATTCATTTTGATAAGTGAACACCGAGTTCAACGCTCTCACATCGCAATAATTCTGACTGAACTGTCGATAATACATCGAGGTGTCCAAACGCTCCTCGTCTTGATATATATCTGGTGATTCGTCTTCCTCCAGTGGATTCATGCCTTTTATTATTTGATAATATCTGTTGTGGGATGATGTATGGAGTTAATGTTTATAGTGTGGCTCTTATAATGGAAATAGATTGATTCTTAGTCTTAGATAGTTAGTTATCAGTTGTAAGCTCTACTTCTGTGTTGATTTAAACTAAATTAATGTGTTATATATTTTTCATCATTAGTACAATGTGGGATAAATGTAGAGAACCTAATGATATCTTCTAACGATAAAAGTAAGATTCCAAAAATAGCTATTTAAAAATAATAACATTATTTAAATAAGATTTGAATAATAAACCATCGCATCGCGCGTTGATATAACATACGCATGTATACCGCAGTATATTAAGTGCTTCACAAAGGCTTTTGTTAGCTTCATGCTGTATACCGCACATAACAGGGTAGTCAGAGAGAACCTAGTGTTTATGTTGTCTTTCCCCATTACAAACTTTCCCCACGTTGTGAGGCGGAACTCAACGCCACGCTTTGTTTACCGAAATAAAAATATTTAATATTTTATTCCACTGAGTGTTAATAAATCCACAATCATTGCATTTTGCGCACTTTTGTGCCCAAGCGCCATGACAGTCTCTTAAATATAGGTTTTATTCTATATATATATATATATATATATATATATATATATATATATGTTTTATTCTAAATAACACAAAGATCCTAATGTAAAATAATTGAAAAAAAAAAAATACTTTTAAAAGTCAAAAAATTGACACAGAATTTATTAGGTCTTAGTGACCAACCCGTATGCCTGGGCGATACAAGCATATTATAGTATAAATAATTACCTCAACTGACATATCCACTGAAAATCGCTGACATTTTTAACATTCTCTTCGAGCAATGTTTTAGTAACGTCTCTAGCGTGAACTTCAATTACTATTAAAGCACAAAGGACCTCCCTTTGGAAAAATGTCAGCTCTCCTTTGACTAGAGCGCGCAAGCTATCCAACTGTATAATAAAACCCGTTTTTATATTAAAAAATATTTCTATTAGAGCTCAGTGGAATTTAAATTAAATTTTCTTTTAATGAGGCCGTCGTAGCGTTTGGGCACAAGCGTGACTGCAAACGCGACAGATGTGGGTTCAATTCCCACTCGGGGGAGTTAAATATTTAAGCTTGAATTCCCCTTTACCATTTAAAAAAGTGTGTCACTAGTTGCTTTCCAGGTTCCCTCTACCTACCCTGCTATGTATCGGATACAGCGTGATCAAGTGTTTTTTTTTTATTTATCCCAAAAACCACCAACTTGTTGTAACATTTCATCGAAATACAAATCCATTCTGTAATCCGCGATGGCCTGTTCCACGGCCGCCGTCCACGCGGTCTGCGAGCCCGCTATCACCACCTGCCCCGGCCACCGCAACACCCACTGGGCTCGGGGGAGCGTCCAGAGCTCCTCCATTGATGCTATCAGTGTTAGACGAACTGAAAGAACAAAGATTTTTCTAAGTAATTATTTATTCAATTGTGTCAGTACGTGTTTGTAAAAGTTTAAAAAGAACAGCAACAATACACAGAGAAAAAATACCACATCTTCTCCTTCCTTATATTATTTTGCGCATATTCACTTAACATATTTTATATTTTTACTAATTCCGCACATAGTAAATGCCTAGAGAATTCGGTGGAAAGTGGGGAACGGAAATGTCTTAATGGGAAAGGAGTGTCTTAACACAAGGTTCCCATGTTCCCTCTGTCGAAACACATATTATAGCTAAAAAAGTACAAAGTTCAGTGAATTAACTAGAATGTCTCATAGTGTCTTCTAGCAAAAGCAGCCACTGTTCCACATTGGAGCTCGGGTAGAATTTGTACTTCAATTCGACAATTTCACCTTCGCTGGAGTGCATTTCTGTTATTTTCAAATCCGGCTCGAATGTTACCTTAGGGATAATAAAATATGAAATATATGCGAAATATATAAAATATAGAGCGAGCGATAAGTCTTCAATACGCGTTGATTGTTGGTTCAAAAAAATATTCAGTACAAGGTTTTAGTGTTTTTTTTTATTATTTTTCAATCAGAAAAAGGTCTAGTATTTTTCTAATTTCTATAGATTTATCGTTTATAGAAAACTTGTTAAGACTCATTTTTCACTCAATCCAGGAAGCATTGCGTATTGAGTGACGGAATTTTTTCCCGACACCAGAGCGAAGAAATTAAATTATTAAATATTTCATTTCTTCGAACTTTCGATAATCGAACTCACAAACTGTAGCGTTCACAGTCACACGCTTGTGCCCCTGACTCACTACTGGCCTCATAAGAAAGATATTATATTTACATATTTATAAAATATTTTCAAAATGTTAATTCACACTTAACTAATGTACTAAAACCACAATTAATTATTGCAATAAATACGTACCTTAGCGATATTTTCGAAGCATTTCCTCAAATGTGGCTGTACAGCCCTAGGATTTCTGGACTGAGATAAGATCTCCAAAAGCTCATCGTCGCTCAAGAAGAAGAACCTCGGGAACCTGAGCCTCTTTAACTCCATATACTCGTTGAGCCCTCGAGAAACTACCGCTAGCAAATGTCGAGCCTCTATCAAGCTGTCTAATAACCTACTGTCCGGGCAAATCACCATAATCTGTATTATATATAAAAATATTTTTGTACTGTCTGTTAATTCATATGTTAAGGGTAGGATCGTTATAAATGTAGGAACATGAATACAAAAAATAATAATTATTATAAACAATATCATTAAATTATTATTTATCAATTTTGACCGTTTGTCATATTTCTTGTACAAAATAAATCGAAAATTGCGTTTCACCTCACCAAAGCTTTACACAAATGAAAATATTTGAAAGACAACAAATCACTATATAAAAAATACCACTAAACAATTTTTATACAATAGAAACAAATATTTATCTGATATTAAAAACTTTTCTTTTAAATAAATGACAATATTGTAATCTTAAACAACAAAAAAGTTTTTACTTTGATTTTCTTAAAGATTGTATTGAATATTGAAAATCTTTTGTTAATACTTTTGTACTATTCAGCATAAACTAAATTATTAAAAATATAAGAACTGTTAATTTTTTCATATAATGCGTACATTTCGTGGATTCACCGTGCGGTTGTCATTCGTGTTACAAAAAGAGGATCTCGGATTAGTATCTGAGACTTGCTACCCAAATGTAGAATTCATGTATGTTATGTATGTATGATTCAAATATCGTTAAATTAATTATTTTATTTAGTGTTGTGGGAACTGAACAAGCATTCATATATGCGTACACCTACTATACGTTAGTTATGCACCAAAGCAGCACAATTTAGATTTATTTATAGGATGTTAGTTCTGCAGAATGTGACCAAAATAAAAAGATTAAATAACTCACGAGTACATGTGAGTACAAAAGAACACTAAAATCTCGAAAATTCTTAGACAACATGAAAAAATATTTTTTGTATTTAAAGCAAACCTAGTTCCAGCTGCAACTTGTATATTCATATATATATAACTACAATACCTTTGGAACAGCGGCTGCAGAAGACATAATTCTTCGCCATATTCTCTCCATTGTGCCATATTTCTTAGCTTCAAGCGGTAATTGTCGTGATATATCTTCGGACGTGAAAATTGGCTCCAAATACATCCATTCTCTAAAATCGAGTTTTGTTAAATCACTGTGAGCGATCATTTTAAATGAGCCTAACACAAAATATGAAGAGCTGAGTGTCTTCATCGTTAAGTTCTCTTTGCCTACTATATTATCTTTCTCTCGATATATAAAAAATAGTTAATTATATTTTGATTGTGTTAAAAAATATAGGATATACCTATACCTTTCTAATCAAAACGCAGATCATACACTAAAACAAAGAATGAAATTGGGACTTATAATAATTATGATTGAGATCATCATGGCGCAGGGGCCCAAATGTGTGGCAGTGAACGCGACGGTTGTGGGTTCGATTCCCACTTGGGGAAATACATTATTATTTATTAATATTTAAATTACTTCGCTCTGGCATCAAGGCAAAGCATTACTCTTCTATATTATTCGGAATGGCCGAAAGTGTTGTATGCATGAAGCTAAAAAAAAACTTTTACTGGATACCTTTAACCATATAAATAATCAATTACTTTTGGCATTCAATCCATTCGTCCACAACTTTCTGTGTCAACCTCAACTTGTCATCCCACTCCTGGATCCTCAGCTCGAAAGCAGCTTTGAAAGGACTGAATCCAAGTTGCTGAGTACCGAGGAGATGCTCGTCTAATAACTGTAGCGTTTCATCTGCTATCTTCATTATGAAGGTGCCTATTTACAAGAAAGAATTATTTAAGTATAAGCTGTTTAATTAAGTTTATATAAATTTTATTCTGATAGTTTTTTGTTTTTGTGTTGTTATTATGTTTCTTTTGAAAGCAATTGCCGTAAATGTGTGTAACAATTTGCGAGTCAAATGTCACTTTAAAAAAAACTGGAATAGCGATTCAGAGGGACCCTAGTGTTAAGAAACTCTGTATTTTACGTTCCACCCAAATTTCAAGACATTACGTGGTGAAGTGTGAAACGCCGCGCTTTGTCTTCTCACTAGAGCGAGCAAATGAATACAATTAATATCCTTCGATTAGAAATAAAACCCACAGTAGTCGTATGTACAGTGAGAAATTTGAAGTAGATATTCTTTTGGGTCCAAAAACTAATAACCCAAACACACAATAGATAGTCTATAATTTAAATGCTCTCTAGTTTAATAGCATGTTCTACAAAATTAAACTTGCCTGTATTTTTGTAGGGCGACACCTCCATGGTCCTGGCCGTCCACTCCGCCAGCATCTTGTCCAGCGACTGCTCTATGACGTACTCCTTGCTGGCGAGCTCCCCTATCTCCGCTATGAGCTCGGCGTGGTCGGCGACGCCTTGCTTCAGACACATCGCGAATGTTTGTTTCTCATTCATCGTTACCGTTATACCTGTTTTTTTTACAAATATTTGAAACTAGTTATTTCACCATTTGTCACAAATTTTTTTTATTTTAGTTTTGTACATACAATTTTATTTTTGTGGATTTTAAAAATCTATTTCAGTAGGAATTTCGAGAAATTCTCTAATAGGTCTCTCGTGGACTCCTTTATTTACCTATATAGCAAACTTCAATCAACACCAGTAGTTCCGTCAGCGCGTTATCTATCATATACTTAGTAATACTAACAATATTATTTTTTTATATACGTAGTGTTACAGTTTTCAATATAAAAAGAACGGATAGAGTTATTCAAATGAAACTTTAATAATAATAGATACTAAAAGAAGCTATGGGCAATGCTGGGTAAAAAGTAAGCCTTTTTTTCTCTTCTTAACAAAATAATTATGAATCTTACAATTTTTTTATTGTTATAAAAAGAGAATAATTTTAATATACATTTTTAATCACAATCGCGATATTGATTCAATTTATGAGGAAGCGAAAACTTGCCTGCTTTTTCCATAAACTCGTTCCAATGGCGTTCTTTCATTCCCGGATTCTTAACTGCTTGTATAACTGGTATTAACGGTCTAAACTCATCCATGTCGTCCTAAAATTTGATTTATCTAACTTTAGTTCAATAGTAGATAATTTGAAGTCCCACAAATAATCCCATATTTAGGTTAAAAAAATGTATGCTTCTCAATAACTAACAATCATACGAATTAAATATTCTTAAGCACGTCGTTGTGTTACACCGCCTGTGTATATGAGTAGTATTGAGTGACGGAACTTAACGTTGCGCTTTACCTTGTCAAAGGGGGAAACTGGGTAGAACACACTGAATACTAAATATTAAAATAATACATTAAGCTTTAGCGGAAAGGAGCTCTGGAAAGCAAGGCCAAATTCCTCTAAAATGCCCAAAGGCTTCAAAGGCACTGGGGGTCATCAGCAGAGTGAGACAGTACTTCACGCCAAAACACCGATTGGCTCTGTATAGGTCTCGGGTTCTGCTTTATATGGAGTACTGTTCTCATCTCTGGGCTGGTGCAACCCAATATCAGTTTGACCCATTTGATCGCATACAATGCAGAGCCGTTCGAATCGTTGGAGACCTGACACATTGACCTTGCGTAGAGATGAACGCACAGCGGCGTTCTCTACTGCATTTATCATGAGAAATATTCTGGGGAACGGTTTGATCTATTACTTGTCGCCGAATTTTCTAACTGTACAGTACGTCACAAACTCAAATAACATCCACACCATCTAGATATTTACTCCACTATGGTGCGGTTTCGTAGGAACTTCGTTCCACGCGCCACGGAATTGCAGAATGGCCTACCTGCGGCAGTGTTTTCATGTCGATATGACCTGGGTACCTTCAAAAAGTGCGTCGATCTCCTTAAAGCGGACCTTAAAGGCTGACAACGCATCTGTAGCTCCTCTACACGGAGTCGCGTGTTTTTCAATAAAAAATAATAATACTGACCCGTATAGTTAGAGCAACCTGTTGCACTTTGGGCAAATCAGCAAACGTTCTAATACATTTAACTATTGTTTTGTAATACTCGTTGATGGCCGGCTCTATGGCGTCAGCGTCGACATAAATGAGAGGATTGTCAAACCACACTTCACGTGCTTTGAGGAAATCTGTGGAAATAAAATATTTATTAGTTATATTTAAAATATTATTCTATATTGGAGAAAAACATTAGAACAAGTATAAAAATTCAACGTAGTGGGACTGGAACTGACGCCTCTTAAATACTGTCCAAGACCATTAGAAAATTAATGTTACGTTCTTATCGGGCTGCGTCGAATTTTTTATACGCGCGCTTATAACTTATACATGTTGCTAGCGTCTCTGTACGGAGATTTTAAAAAAATCCAACGATAACGAAAGTATAATGGTACTATTCGTAGACTACGATATACTCGTACATCGTGTAAGCAAGATTGTGTCTAATTGCAAAATTAATTGTAATATTTTAGAGTAATAAAAATAGTACAAACCGTCCCTGAAAAAAAAGACAACTCCGCATTATATATATACTTGATATTTAAAATATTATTCAAATCCTTTAATGGTTTAGTTATAATTAAGAAAATAATAAAATCCACATCTTACCAGAAGCAGTGACCCACAAATTTCTATAAGGCTCGAATTCCTTAACCAATCTGTTGAGATCAGCAAACGGCACTACCGGCTGGCCGAATAATTTCTGTCTTTGATTTAGAATCCTACCCCACTCTTGTGCATCTTTCATGCCTTTCCAAGCCTTTTTAATATCATTGGCTATTTCATGAACCTAAGAGAAAAATTATAAAAATTTCGTCGCAGTGATAGTGTCTAATTGTAAGCACGACACGCCAAGAGTTGAGTTACGCCAATTAATCTAAGCGTGACGGTTATGGGTTCCGTTTTAAATGGGTGGTATGAATTATTTATTATTAAGAAAACCAAGGTTTCCCCAATAAACACGCAATGTCTTGAAAAAACGAAGAACGGAGTCTCTCAACCCTGGGTTCCCTGTGCTGACGCTGCTAAAAATATAAAGCTAACCTTAGAAAAATCGTTCTGCAGAGTGAGAGCCATACATTGCGCTGTGAACATATCAATTTTGTCAAACAGTGTTTGCTCGTCTTGCTGGTGGAGCTTCCAGAACTTTTCTTGTTCTTCTTCTAAGAAGTCCGTTGTTGCTTGGACCTTTTAATAATCATATGTTTTATTACTGAACGTAACTGTAACGTAACTATAGGTATGATCGCATTTTGACGTAAAAATACACAATATAAATATTAAATACACAACGCATACAAGATAAAACGCAGCGTCGAGTTTCACTATAAACTGAGGCAGAGGAAACCTAGTGGTAAGACACTCCGTTTGCTACCTTCCGATCTTAAATTCGAGACACCGCGAGGTGTGTTGGCGAGAACTCAATGGCGCGCTTCAAATAATTCATTCCCTCGAGAGGGAATCTATTGAGATCGGAGAAACCCACAACTATTAACATACAATGTCTCAAATTCGAGCAGATATGTAGTTCAATTTATCAAGCTATTATTTTATTAATTATAATTATTAAAAAGGGACAAGTATGATTGTTTTTAAGTTCAATTGACATATTTTCTTAGTGGTTCAAAAAATATAAATTATAATAATGTCAAGTTCTATAGAAATACTACCTAATTAAGTAATATAACAATACATATCTCAGTATCAATACAATGAAATGATGATTGACATGATTTATATATGACAGCCTAATTGGTAAGTACATTTGGAGGATTTAAAACAAAAGTTAACATTTTCTACGATTAAGTTCATAGTCTCCTATAAATGTGTAAAATATTTTGGAGTCATGAAAAAGTGAGATAACTTATTTAATACAATCTTATATATTAAAATTTTAGCAAAACTTAAAAATAATAACTGACAACAATATATAAAGTTCGACAATGTGTGAAAATATAAAGCCTAGAGCGTTTGTATAGTGAAAGAGGTGTCAGAAAAGTGAAAATGTACTAATATTGTCACAAAATTTTAGTATTGCGTACTTGTGATTAGCACCACGCATACTTCCAGGCAGACAAAACCTATAACCTTATACTATGACAGTCCGTTCCACAATTCTCGTCCAATTCTCGAGGCATGGCGTATCGAGTGACTGAACTCAACACCGCACTCTGTCTTGTTGCAAGAGAGGGGGAATAAAAATAATTTCCCCTGCTTTGGAATCAAACCCACAACCGTTATATTTACAGTCAGAGGGACGGACCTCAGCGTCACGACGGCCTCTTACTTGTGGTTATACTTATTCCAGCGTTACTTACTTGTTTTGATATATTCAACGGCCATCCTATAGCTTCCCACAGCGCCCTGAAATCCTCATTTTCAAGAGGCGTGAAAAACACATCAAGCACTTCATAATCCTGCAAGTGTAAGGTATATTATAAAATATTGACTAAACCTATATAAATGAAACTCTTTAACGATTATATTCGAAGATAATCAACAGTTTTATAAGGCAATTTTTTTGAGAAACTTGACGGTTTGAATATTTGACGGTAGTTTGTGTAGTTTTTTTAATAGGATTTTCAGTATTTCACTAATAACTGTAGAGTTTGAAGTTTATTTTAGCTTAGAAGAAAAAAATATTAAGACGAAGAAGATTTATATTAAGACACTTCGCTCTCCGCTTATCTCCTGATTTCGAGACATGAAATAGATATCAGAGTAGGCATCTAACCCACAACCACCACGATTCCAGTTAGACACTACTCACCGTATGAACTTTCTTCATAATATCCTCCTGTGTTTTCAACGCGAACGGTATAGACTCCATCCACTCCCGTATCTCGAACACGTGCTCAATAGTGTTGGGCTTCTCCCCCAACTTCCTCATGATGTTCTTGTACGATTGTATCACATCCTCGACCACCAGGCGCACTTCCTCCGCCCACATTGTTAGCAGAGCTTTTATGATGTCCGCGCGTTTTGTTACCAGCATTTGCTGAAAATATATTATAAATATATATTTTAATTATAATATTAAAAAATAAATGTCACGTTATTTCTCGTATCGCAGACGGAACCTAGTGTTAAGACACTCCGTTGGCCAATTTCCATGCAATTTTACAAACATTACGTATCGGCGGAACTCAACGCGTAGTTTTGTCTACCAAGGTGATGAAATGAAAATGATTGAAATATTCTATTCTCCCGAGAGAAGACGAATGTACAACCAAGCCAGAGATATCAAACTGAAATTAATATCAAATATTCAGGTCTACAGTCCCTTGGTGTACAGAAAAAATAAAAATTCTACATCTATCTTCTAAATCAATGCAATCAAAACATACTAACTATAATAAATAACAGATAATAATAGATAGGATGTATCGTTTGTTCTATGTTCAATCAAAACCTATGAAATACTTCCCGAGGACCTACAATTATAATATTTACCACGAAATGAGGACCTACAATACAAAGTAAAATTCGATAAAGAGAAAATTTATGGGTATTTCATACAAAAATAATATTTATAAACTTATATTGTAGTTCATTTCATACATAATGAATGTAATCTCATGCAACTCTCACATCTTGTCAAGTTTATTCGCCGCTTAATTAACATCTATAAGGTATTTCCCATAGACCTATGAATTTGGCAAAACGTGAGAACATACAGCATAAACAAAGAGAAAAATATCCGAAGAATGGAATATTGCATGATAAAAGCAATTAGTATTGTATGAGAAGTGCATTTGATACAAAATTAAAGCACCCGCAAATTTAAGTTTGTCAAAGTTTGTCAATTTTAGAATTGTACGTCATACAATTCTAAAATTGGTACGAAACCCTCAGTTAGCGAGTCCGACTCACACTTGACCGACTATTTACTAACATAAATACATACGTAAACATAAAATATACCTTTAAAGTATCGATATTAAGAGAAAAAGGTCCGATGTTAATATATTGTGGAAGGCGCCATATTAAATCTTGTTTGGCGTCGTAGTGCATTTGCACTTCCTCACGAGTTTCAGACGCTGAATGTTTTTCTTGACGATAATTTCTGTAAATTTTTCAACACGTCAGATCTATTTCATCTTGAATTCTAAATAAAAAAACTAGTATTTGAGTACTGGGTTCGAATGGAATGGAAACGAATAGGTTTTCCAGCAGTTCCAGGAATATATATTGAGGCCGTCGCGACACAAGTGTGTTGCTATAAACACGACGCTTGTGGGTTCAATTCCCACTCAATGGAATAAATTATTTAATGTTTTTATTTCCTCGCTCTGGTTACAGGACAACAGGTGTGTCGAGTGGACTACTGCCACACGGCACACCACCAATATAGCCACCTGTAAGAAACGGAGCATCTTAACAGGTTCCAGGTTCAGTGTAAAACTGAACAAAAAATAAACTAATAATTACTCGACATATTCTTCAATGTCCAACTTATAGATCTCCTTGTAGCAATCGTACTGGTGCATGTACGCTATGAGCGGTATGATTGCTTTCCTGTAAGCTTTGAGGAGCTTCTCCCTGTATTCCACAACGTTGGGCTCCATTAAACCTGCAAAATATTTGTATTTTATTTTTGTTACTTAATATTTTATTTTATTGTTAAAAATATGATATACTGTAAGCGCGACAGGTTGTGGATTCGATTCTTATGGAGGAAATGAAAAATTTCATATTTTAATTTCCAGAGTGAGTAACTAATAGCAAGCATCTATACACATACGAAACGAACATATTACCCATCGAATTGCGGTATTCAACCCCGTGTTTTGTCTCAATAAACAAGGAACATTTTTATATAGTAAATACAAATATGCTTAATCCAATTTCGCAAAAATAATATACATTTAATTTAAAATATTAACTTTAGTAAAAATAAATGAATTATAGCATACCAATAGAAGTGAGGAACAGCTCCTTGTCGAACACGAGGCCCGTCATGATCTTCGGGTGCACTTGCGGTATAAAGTGACATCGGTACAACATTTCACGGAACAGGCGTTGTATTACTATCTGTTACATATTTATTTATATTAAATTATTTGTTTTTTTTAAATAGCAAGTTAAAATTTTGGTAAATTTTATATTGAATTCTTTGAGCGGGGTAGTTTCTGTGACTACCCCGCTAGGGATAACGCGTGAAGCTAAGTTAAGTTAAGAGTTCTTAATAAAAAAACTGATATTCGAGTACTAGATTCGAATGGAATGGAAAAGTACAAACTTTTCCAATAAAAGTGAATCATCGAAATTGCTTGACGGGATATTGAGTTACTTGTCCATTTGTCGCGCACATACTTAATGCAAATTTAAGATTATCTGATTTTCTCATGAATAATGGATAATGTCAGAAACGGGTGGAACCACAAGGGGAACACTAGTTTTCAACCATTAAAAAAATCAAACAAAAAAAGAATCGTCAAAATTCGTTGACCCAGTCAAAAATTCAGTTGAGGTTATAAATATAAAAAAAATAATCGAATGGATAACCTCCTCCTTACGGAAGTCGGTTAATAAAAATAAAAACAATTTATTTAAAATACATGTGAGTAAAACCCATATTGTTATCAAAGTATTGTTGAAGAAAAAACATCAAATACCAAACCTCAAATTGTTCCGGAGGCGTCGTATAATAGGGTCCGTCAGCTGACATCATCAAGTGGAAATAGAATAAAGTAGGCGATGGGGATCTGAAGGGCGTGTTGATGAGGTCGCTCGCGTCCCACTCGTAGCCGTCCTCGCACGAGTACGTGCAGAGGCAGGGCGTCTCGCACAGCGCCACGAACATCGCCATAGACTGTTCTATGGAATAGCGTAAGGCGTACTGGAACGGAAATTGGTGGTTAAAAATAAATAGATAAATAAATCAGCTTCACGTTGTATTCCGTACACAGTAGAGTAGGCAGAGGGAACCTAGTATTAAGGCGTTCCGTTCTCTATTTTCCGCCGAATTCTGGAAGCATTGCTTCAGAATGTTGTTGAATCTGTAGCGCCTCAGGAATGTTCGTGGACGCGCGGGTGGACGGATTCCACGCTATAATGCGTAAAAAAGCATAATTCATAAGAAAAAAAATTGTTGCTAACACACTAACACTATACGGATATGGATTTTAATCTTATTTATTTTATTTTATTGCGTGTTGAGTGGAAGAGCTCAACGCCGCGCTTTGCCTTGACAATAGATCGAAAAAATTAAAATATCAAATATTTAATTTCCCCGAGTTGAAAACGAACCAATAACTTGTCGCGTATACAGTCACACTTAGTGCCTCTGCGCCACGACTGGCCTCGTGGTTAAAAAAAAATATAAAAAATAATGTTGTTAGGTAAAAGTTTATTTTGTAAAAATATGAAATTTTAAAAATATTTACCTGCATTCTAAATCGGACGAGTTGCATGAATCTACTCAATTTGCTAACACCATAGAACTCCCATTTCTTTTCGTATATATTGAACCACCTGAATGTCAAATACCCATTTGTAAGCATTGTGGTAAGCGGGTTTGAACCCCGATAAAAAGTTTTTGGGTAAGTTTAGCAGGACCTGCTAATACATACTGCTTAGAAACTGCTTATTATTGACATTGAATTTCAAAAATACTGCTGTTTTTGCTAAGAAATATTATTAAGTTTATTTTTTATATATTTTTGTTGCTAGTTTCATTTAGGCAAGAATTTTTTTAATATGAATATATAACATACTGTTATATATTCGTATTAAAACAACAAATTTTTTATAACTATAATTTCACCGTACATATATTTTTTTGCCTTCACGCTGTACTCCTCGTGAATAAGGGTAAGTAGATGGAACCTAATGTAAAGTCACTCCATTCCCTATTTTTGGCTTGATTTCTTGACGTTGCTTGTTGAGTAGCGGAACCCAACTTTGGAACGTCTTATAACCAGAGCGAGGAAAATAAAAATAATGCAATTCCCTGAGTCGGAATTGAACCCAAAACCCAAAACGATGGCTTTATACAACAGGTACACATAATTACATTTTATACATAATTTAAGTAAATATTACAAACCCTTTCCCGACGTCTCTATAAGACATTCTGATGGCGTGCGCTGTAGAGTTCAACCAGGTTATATTAAGATACTTCAACATCTGTAACAAGAAAATTATGTTTTTTTTTTCATTTATTTTTAGACAATAGAGACGAGAGAGATGTGTATGATTTAAATTACATATTTAAAAATTAAAATATTTTTTTTATAATAGTTTCAAAGTATTCTGGAGAAGCGCGTGTTGAATGGCGGAACACAACGCCACGCTTAGCCTCGTTGCCAGTGCCGTTTTCGACTCGGAAAATGAAAACATGAAATATTTCTTTTCTTGAGTGGTAAACGAACTCACAACCTGTCGCTTTTACAATCGCACGCATGTGCCTCTGTACCACGATTGGTCTCGATTAAAAAATATTGTAATGAAAATTTTATAAAAAAAACGATATTTATTCTCGATCCATAATTATTATAAAACTTGCCATAGAGGTACAATGTTGTTGCGCAGCGTCGAATTCAGCCAAACTAACATTTCTTCCGTAATTTGTGGTGAAAAATAACATAGATTCTACCTGAAATTTATTTTTTATATTTAAAAAGATACTTTATAAGTATTAAAAATTAATTTCAGCATTAAAATTAATAAAATAGAATATTTTTTATTCCACATATAATATATATAAATATAAAATAAAAAAAACCTTATACCTTTAAGCATTCCTCTACAACCAAATGTATGCACGACACTGACTCAGTCAGCACATATAACGAGTTCCATTGGTTAAACTTAACACGTCCAGGAAAATCTATCATATCACACGGAAAGCGACCTACGGGTGGAATGTACTATGGAATATACTCTATATTTTATCACAAAAAAGCACTACAAAATGAATATACATACTTACATGTAGACGGTGAATATAATCAATCAGAGCTTCACGCATTATGCCGCAGCAGGGTAGGCAGAGGAAACTTACTGTAAGACACTCCGCTCCTAACTTTCCGCCGAATTCTAGAGGCATTGCGTGTTGAATGCTGGAACTCAAGGCCACGCTTTGCCTCGACACTAGAGCGAAGAAATGGAAATATAAATTTAAATAAATATTTCATTTCCTAGAGTAGGGATCGAACCTACAACCATTCGATTTTACAGTCACAAAAAGAGAAGAGAAGTGAACAGAGAGTATTGACACTCCGTTTTCTATTCTCTGTCTACGCGGGATAAAGCGTGAAGCTGGAAAAAATAGATAAACATAATAATGAGTATGGAAATGAAATAACCGTAGTCGGGCACTGGCGGCACATAATCCTTCGTCGGCGGCTTGATGAAATTATAAAGACTCGGATATTTCAGTATTGTGTTAATTATTTTCATTTTGCCTTCTATTTTTCTGTATAGAACCTCCACCTGTTGAAAGTAAAATTATATTTTATGTCAAATTTGAAAATAAATTATATTTTACATCTGAGGTAGCCTTAGCTCTTATTGCAACGCGACTGTTACGGGTTCGATTTTACCCGGAGCAGTGTATATTTTTTTTTAAGTTGAATTTTATTGAATTTTGCTTGAGTTCTGCTCAATACGATGGAGAGTAGGGAACGGAGTGTTTTATACTAGATTGTCTCTGCTTACTAATAATTACTATTAATAATATAATATAGACGCTACTGTGACGCTGTTGAGAGTGATCTACAAAATATTATATTAGTATATACAAATATAACTCACTTGTTTTTTTAGAGCTTTTAAGTGATAGTTATCCAATTGCTTAGCCTGCCGATGTATGACCACCATTTTAAGTATGGACGGCATGAAGTGTAACGGCATTCGTGGCAAACCGTTCAGCATTAAGCAGTCTAGATATAGATAAAACCTGCAAAAATATCATTTATTAGAAGACAGAGAAAACCCGGGAGTCTAGTGTTTCGAATTCTCGAGACATTGCGTGTTGTGTAGCGGAACTCAAAGCCGCGCGAAAACAGAAAAAAAAATTGAAATATATAATTCCTTCGAATGGGAATAGAATCCACAAACGTCGCGTTTACAGTTTCACGCTTCACACCCTGCGCCACGAAGGCCTCAATTTCATTAATATTACATCCGTCTTTATTGATATTATATATGCATAATAGTTTTATAATTTTTGAAATATACAACTTAATAAATTCATTAAAATTTAAATCTCGTATATTAGCTTTGTACTATAACATCGGTTATCAAGTATCGGAACATCGAAGTTAATTTATACTGACAAAACGAATTTACTTGCAATTACAATGCTAGATTAAGCGACCATATTTCGATTTAAATAGTACTGTATTCCTTCATTAAATTATTCTGCTTTGTCAATATTAATGTTTAATAATATGGCAATGTCTGACTGTAAAAGCTATGGTTGTGAATTCGATTCCTGTTCGGGGAAATATATATTTTAAAATAACTTTCTTTTCGTCGTTATGATCAGACAAAGCGCGACTTTGAGTTCCTTCACTCAAAATACTTTGTTACGAATTAGAACGGAATGTCTTGACACCGAGTTTTCTTTTTTTTTGAGTTTTCACTCCACGATCATTTTTTTCATATTTTTTCATACCTTAAATTGTTCTCTACTTCTTTACGAAATTGAACGGCAAACTTGACCCTCTCCGCAAAAGTATCTGGATCATCGGCCTTGAACATCAAACGTATTCGAGGAATGCTAGATGGAAAAAAATAGTATAGTAAAAACTAGCGACCCTCGCGCGGCTTCACCCGCTTGTACAAAACTATTATTATTTTTAAGTATAATATAGTAGGAAAAAGGACAATTTTCAAATTGTAGACACAATCCAATAGCAATAAGACATATGTCATTAGATAGGTCTTCACACTGTATCCCGCACACAGCAGGATAGGCAGAGGGAACCTAGTGTTATGACACTCCGTTCCCCACTTTCCGCCGAATTCTAGAGGCATTGCGTGCTGAGTGGCGGAACTCAACGCCGCGCTTTGCGTCGACACCAAAGCGAAGAAATGGAAATATAAAATTAAATAAATATTTCATTTCCTCTAGTGGGGATCGAACCGACTGTATGTATCTACTTACATATTTTACATTCTCGCAAGGGATAAAATTAAATAGGAAAAACCTACGTCTGCCTGTAAAGGTGGTGTTTGTGGGTTTGATTCCCACTCTGAGCAAAGAATTATTTTCATTTCCTCACTTCCGAATGCCTGAACACTAGATTTCCTCTGGCTACCCTACTATATATAGGGTACAGCGCCGAGCAGAAAAATTTAATTATAAAATTACGTTATTGCAAATATGTTGCCTTTTACAACTTCTTAAACAATATCATCACTATATAATTATTAATACATGGAATCATACTTAAAACGTCTTTTAGACCCGTCCAACGCCATCACTTCCCATGTATCAGTGTTTTTATCAAAACTGAATGCTGCTACATTTGTCCACTAAAAATTAAGAAATATCTATTTACTGTATTGAAAAAAAAATGGTCAAGTGTGAGCTTTAAGGAAGGGTACTAAGCTCATACATGTAAGTGGACGGACAGTACAACTAATAAATTGATGACAAGGTAAGGAAAAGATGACAAGAAAGAGATGAGTCAAAACTTTTGACATTATCTGTTGATTTACTACTTACTTCATACAAATTATTGAGTGTTTGTATTAAATCAGTGGAATGTTTCGTGGGCATGTTGTCCAATTTCGGTAGAAACGCTAATCCGGGGCAGGGATACTGTTCGCCCTCGATAACACCCAGGCTTAGCCATTCTTCTGGTATCCTGAAAAGGTGGGATTAACAAAACTGTACTAAGGTTGGTGTAAGTTAAATTGGCAAAACATATTAGAAACGGCAATCAGTTTGCTTTATTTTTTTAGCTTTATGTTACCCGCATAGTAGGCAGAGGAAATATATAGTTAAGACATACCGTTCTCTAATGTTCGCCCAGTTCTCGTGACATTGCGTGTTGAGTGACACAATTCAACGCCACGCTTGTCTTGTTACCAAAGTGGAAAAAAGAAAAGTAAATTATTCATTCCCTCAAGTGAGAATCGAACTCAAAACCAATGTGTTTATAATCAGTCTTAATTTATTCCTTTCGTACAAAGACACACCTATAACTTCGATATAGCTAGTAAGGCTTTTATAGCCACGAGCGCTTGGACGGTTTCAAAGAGATGAGATTTCACATCTCCGACGTTCAAGTTTTGTATACATTTAATTTTTTTAGCTTTTGAATATTAATAAAGCTAAGTCCCCAAGGAAACTTTAAACTTACCTGCAGTCATATTCAGTATTATCAAATAGTTCCAAATCAAGTTTTGGAAAAACACTGTACAGACTGTAGTACGCTTCATCGGTGATATGATATTCGCTGGTTGGCAATAAAATATAGGGTTGAATACCACGCTCGCGTAGCATTTTCTGTAATAGAAAATCATATCTTATAAATTGATGTACAAAATAGCATTATAAAAGATTTTGCTTTTGAATATGTTTCTATACAAGAGAGCAAGAGGATGCAAAATAAATCTAATGGTAAGGTTAATTAAATTATTTTGCGTCTATATTTATGATAAATTTCATTATGCTTATGTTCCTGAGAATATGTGGTACATTTCAAAATACACTATAGTAAGGCAATATGTTATGAAAGGACAACATATAAATGAATCCTTAATTTATGAATGATGATGTTTTTAAGATAATAGTGGCCGAGTCAATTACTACCCGGAGTTTTTTTAAATATTTTATACATTTCTAAATTAACAGACAATGGGGAAGAAAATGACTATACATTAGGTTAACATTAATTAATCTACATTTTGAGTAATATAAATGCGATAATGTACTACATTGGTAAAGCTGCTTTAAAATACCTTTATATTAGAAGCCAAGAATTTCCTTCGTAATCTTTCTATCTTCACCAAACGTGGTAGCTCTTTTGGTAGTACAACGCTTAAAAATTGCAGTTTAGGCACGAATGTTTCAAATGGAAATTGCTGCAACATCGTGAATGTGTGTTTGAGACAAGTCGTGGCGCAGGGACACAAGTGTGTGACTGTAAGCGTGACTGGTTATGGGTTCGATTCCCACTCGAGAAAATGAAATATTTATTAAAATTTATATTTCGCTTCGCTCTGGTGTCGAGACAAAGCATGACATTGAGTTCTGCCATTCAATACGCTCCGGAATTCCACTTAAAATGGGCAACAGAGTGTCTTAAGGCTGGCTGTATGCGAGATATATAGGTTTGAAATTGATTTCATTTTCTTTATCACGAATGTGGTAAATATTTTATATGGTGAACTAATAATAAACCTATAAATAAAATGTGTACTCCATAACATGGAATTAATGATAACTACTTACTGGTAGGCAAATTTCTCCTAGTCAATACGCAATATCTCGCGAAAAGGCGTACATTCCTATATAAGAATAAGTGTGAAGCTTCTTTTCTTTCAATTCTCTCTGCTTACTCTCTCTCTCTCTCCCACACACACACACACACTCTGTTTCTTTCTCTCTATTCCTCGGCTATAAGAAGAAGACTTTAAAATAAAAGACTATAAAATACTAACAATACTATCATCTTCAGAATATGTGGTCCATCTACCAGGTGGTAGTAATATTCTAGGTTTCTGAGGTTTTGGTAACGATATTACCATTGGTGCCAATTTGTCCGTTTTCGCCTGGATTGTAAAGATATATAAAATATTTAAAGAATAAAGATCCTCGAAGAAGAAAGGCGCAGTGGCCATCCGGTTATATTATATATAATAAAATCTTGTAAATAATTTCTAAATATTTTGTAACGTAAAAAGTAGATATTGAAACACTTATTCACTTCCAATAGCTATATTTTTTACAATATTGTTATATATAATTCACTGTACTGCTCACTCCAACCAAAACATTTTCCCGCCCAAATTTGACATTATAAACGCGCGTCATTCCTTTCCCGCCAAGCCCCTCCCCGACCGCTCGGCGACGCTACCCGAGAGTTGCCGACGAGCCGGATGGCGCGTAACAATTTATTAAGAATAATTATTAAGACAACTATAAAAATTTGAACGTAGTGGAATTTGAACCCGCGCCTCTATGGAAATCCACCCAAGCTCTTTGACCAACTAAGCCATACGTTCCCATCTACGTCGAAATTCTTATATACTTGTTACAGCTTATTTATGTTGTTAGCATCTCTTTAGGGAGATTTTTGCTAATTTCCGCTACCCAAATAATTACTTAGAATTATCGTTTGGCACGAGAGAATTCTATTTGTTAAAAATGTAAAAAATATCGAAATATGTTTTTTCAGATTGATGGTAGTTTGGTGAAACCAATTCATCGTAGGGATCCATCCATGTAGGGTTGCATGTATAGTACATGTGATCAACGTATACGACGACTGTTCTGCTAAATACATTTTTTTCCGCCGTAGAGGATTGGACTGGAGTCGATAAGGCAGAAAAAAAAACTATTAAATGGTTTTTGGTTTCTGTTTACCATATATATTCGGCTTAATTAAGAATTACAAAGAAGTTGCCTTAATTTAAGAACAAAATATATTTAGTTATTATCTATTTTTCTATAATAACATTGTAAAAGATTTTTCTCTTAAAAAAGGTGTAGTATAGGCTGTTTATCGAGAAAGGCTATATAATATTTCATTAACAATTCCATTGTCTACTGCACTACGAGTAATTATTTTCGTTTAACCACGTAGACAAAGCCGCAGGTAAAAGCTAGCTTACAAAATTTAATGACGTCAAAATACCTGTAACAATAATTTCATACGTTTCTTAGCGAACGTATATTTCGAAGAATCATCTTTCATCATATTAGATACGAGCTCTGAATAGTAACCCCTTTTAGGGATCGAGTCCCTTTCCGGATTGTCGTAAACTATATCGTGGCGTTTTATTTTCTTCTTCCTACTATACATGTTAATATATTAATGCTAATATTAATATTATTGTAATAAATAAAGCTAAATATATTGTTGGGTATTCCTTAGAAACAACGAAATATGTAATGGTTTTGACATACGTCAGTTTCTACTCGTTTGTAGAGTTGTTCTTTTTATGAAATGCCAGTTATATGTATTATTTTTGTGTATTTTTGCAAAGCATTACACTGTAATCGCGATGGTTGTGGGTTCAATATATTCTCTGAAATATGATAATATTTATATTATTTTCATTACCCCGCTCTAGAAGAAAATAGAGTGGGGAACAGAGTGTTTTAACCGAAGGGTACCTACAAATTTCTCCTATACAGAAAAAAAAAATGTGAAACTGAGAAAACAATATTTTTCCTATTTTTCCACGTTAGACAGGGGAATTTTATTTCGAGAATGTTCCGTGCTGGATGTCATGCTTTACTAAACTAAACAAAGTAATGAATACACAAAAGATTTCTCCGAATGGACTCCGGATATGCAACTACTGCCTACAGTCAAGCTCGGACCGTATATTTGCATAGAAATCAAGACAAACCTTTCTAGTAGCGTGTAGTATTTACATATGTAGACTAATACGATATTAAAACTCCTTCTACAGGCATTATGTGATTATGTGATAGAATATTGCTTACGAAATACCTTTAAGCAGCAAAAATAATTAAATAGCAAATATAAATTCATAAATGTACAGTATTTATTGAGATTTGAAGCTATCGTAAAACACATTATAAATGAAAGAAATAAATTAAGTATGAAGGGTATAGGTATACTCGTATATTAGAGAAATATATTTTAGAAAGAGGTCGTCGTGGCCTGTAAACAACGAAGGCGATTTTTGGTTTAATTCTCACTCAGGGAAATTTCATCTTCTGGTAACGAGGCAACATACAATGCCTGAGGAATTCAGCGGAAAGTGGAGAGCGGAAGTGTCTTAATGGAGGTGAAGTATCTTAACGTTAGGGGCCGTTCAAGTATTACGTAAGCACTGTAGGGGGGGGGGGGGGTCTTGGGTTTTGCTTATTTTTGACGTTTTCAATGAAATATTTGTAAGAGGATTGCTTATTTTTGATGACATAGATGCAAAAAAACTGCTTACGTAATACTTGAACGGCCCCTTATGCCTCTGCCGCTATCTGCAGGTAACACCGTGAAGCAGAAAAAAATTAAATAGAAATATATTATTATACATAATTTTTGAAAGGAAATAAATTATTTTTGTACCCCGCAATAATAAAACAAAGCACGGTGCTAGGCAATATAATCATTTATTCAATTATTAATTCAACTATAACATAGTTTTAAAATTCATATAATCAAATTTCCCGTATTTTTAATCGTCTACATTTATTCTTAGCAGCTGGTCGACATGCATTTAGGATTAAGGAGCAAACCTAGATTAGAATCTTAGCGAATACCACACCAGAATATTGTGGGAAATTTACCCTGCTGTGTACGGTCAGAATAAAAAATATAAAAAGATATTTTTATTAAGATTTTTGAATTTAATAAAGAATTTTTTTAACGTTTAGGTATCAATTTTTGTATATACAAAAATTTTAAAACATGTTGCTATGATAAAAAATATATACTTAGTATACGATTTTGTTTTCCTTTTTTAATAGAAATTTGGTAATTTTCAAAAAAAATACTTCTAATATTAAATCTTTACAAATGCCTTGCTTTCTTCATTGTAAATTTTATTTATAATAACTTTTCTTCTTTTCGTTAGTTAGTTATATGTCCTATTTTTTATTCACGTTGTATCTGTATATAGAAGGACAGACAGATAGAAATCATTTAAAATGAGCCAAGATACTCCCCACTTTCCGGATAGTCTAGACATTATCGGTTAGATAGCGACACTCAACGTTTTGTTTTATTATAAAGCGAGAAAATGAAAATAAGTCATTCTCTCGAGTGAGAATCGAACCCACAATCGTCGCGCTTAAAGACAAACTCTGCTGTTGCTACGCGGTTCCAACTCATTTTATTTTCAATCTACTTACTATTTAACAATTTCAATTTCAATATTACCACAAACTAATATCGCACTCACAACTACCGTAATTTAATATATCTATAGCATGTTTATAAAAAACAAACTTATCAATTTTTTTTTTATCAAAATCAGCTTCACTCAACACCGCGCTATGCCTCGACACCAGAGGGAAGAAATGAAAATATAAATGTAAATAAATAGTTCATTTCCTCGAGAGGGGATCGAACCCGCAACCAGTCGATTTTACAGTCACATTTTGTGCCCCTGCACCATGACTGGCCTTATTTTTTTTATTTTTTATACTATCATTATTATGCTGACCGTACATTTATGAATATAGATTTGAAGTGGACGTAGCAGCCAGTAATTGCATGCGGTCTTGTTTCCTTACCGATGTAAATGGATTGTTTCGCCTTTGAATGATAAATTGATTGAAGTTATCTATAGATTTTTGGAAATACATGTCGTTGTTGCATTGAATGACTGAGGTGTGAGGCGAATTCTTTTTTGGCAGATTACACAAGCAAAAGTATATGAAAATATGAAAAACTGCATAGAATATATTTTTTTAATTTTTATTTAAATTTTTAGGGGTCCGTACCTCTTAATAAAAAAAGAAACCGAATCACTTTGTTGTCCCTCCGTCTGTCTGTATGTCAAGTCTGTCAAGAGCTATCTCAGGAACGCTTGGAGATATCGAGTTCAAATTCAAATAAATCGTATTTCTACATTTACTTGAACAAAAGATATGGCTGTTTATATCGCAAAAAACGTGGACTTCGAAACTATAAAAGGAATCAAAATTAATAGGGTACTTCTGGTTGACCTAAAATTTTGAAATTTGGCAGTTGGCATCTACAGGTAGGTTTGGTTAAGGAAAAAATTTAAAAATATTGTTGTAATATTGTTATTACAGTATTATAATAATGTTTTTCTAACAAAACAAATTTAAAACTTAAATCTATCTATAATACTATAGTAATAGAGAATCTTAATAAAAAAATAACTCGAAACAAAATCTAATGTAACAAACATTCTTCATACAAAAATTTAATAAATTGGTGGCATTTTATGAGTGCGGTGGAATTCAGCCCTTAAACGAGTACTACTGTGCTAATTTATCTGTAGCTTGACTTTACACGACATATTTTTTAACTTTAGGCTGTATCCCGCACATAGCAGAGTAGACAAAAGGAACCTGGGAACCTAGCATCAAGACACTGTTATCCATTAAGACATCCGTTTTCCACTTTCCACCGAATTCTTGAGGCATTGTGTGCTAAGCTTGAGTGGCGGTATTTAACGCCGCGCTTTGAAAAAATGAAAATATTAAATGTTTCATTCGCGTAAGTGGGTATCGAAATCTCAATTCGTATCAAAAATAATCTTGGACCGTTTCCAAGAAAAGTGAAATCAATATCTCTATCTTCATTTTTTTTTACGTTTACTAAAAATATATATTATTACTATACGTAACATCCCTAACACATAAATCTCAATTTCAGAGATCTCGTAAGATCACGTTGAGTAGAATCTCATTGCGTGAAGAACTATCGACATCAATAAAGCCTTTGATGTCGAAACAAAGGATAGTATTGAAAGATATTCCCTCTCGTGGCCGGATGCGGAAATGTTGAATAAAGTATGCTTACAGGCGTATATAGAATTATAAAGAAATATGAATAAAATTTGGGTAGGATGGCTGAAGCGACAGAGGGCCAGTAAGATAGTGTATGACTCTTCATGGCAAGACAAACTGCGGCGTAGAATTCCGCAAGACAAAAATGTTGACAGAAAGTGGAATCCGAAATGTGACTCGAATTTCTACGTATCCGACTACTACTGTTCACGGGATACAGCGTGAAGCTGACACAAAATAAAATACACTTAAATTAAAGAACATAGCGCCCGGTTAAGTTTTATACTTTATATAAATAAAGCACAGCTGTAGTGTTATAGTTTATTCAAATTCAAGTTGTTCTCGCAAGCCGTTATAAATATTTAGTATTCTTCACACTTTTGTTTCTCGAAGGATTTACAGTGCAAAGTTAACCATTGCTTATTTAAATTATGATAAATAATACACATTTTATATGCAATTTAAATAATGTGAAGAGATTTTTCTTTAATAATTATAATATTTTATTCTGTTGTTCGGAGAAGGTAGATAAAAATAGATTTATAAATGAAAAACTTTTTTCTTTTTTCGATATAATGTTAGATGAAGAATCTACTTCCTCATTTTATTTAGAGACTGATAAAACAAAATCGATAATTAATCCTTAATATGTACCATTTCGAAAATTGGCCAAAAAGTTTAAGGGGCACTGCATGAAATTACTTTTTCACAAAGTGCTCTAACGTTAAATTAGATCCGCTCTGCCTATCCACGTGAAACGGTAAAAAATATGAGGCAATTTTTTTTCGAGTGCGTTGCCAATAAATAAAACTGAAGAAACTGAAAAAAAATACTACTTTTGTTTAATTAGTGTTCTCATAATACTTTTCACATAAAACTTTTAAAATATAACAGTATCTGAAGGAAATCTGAATTTTGTAGCGTTTCAAAGTTACCTTCATAAATTGGATAGCTTTCACACACAAACATATTATTCATAAAAAGATATTCATAATTATTAAAGATAGTCATAATTATTTGTGTTATTAATTTAGGCAATTTTAGTTCATGTTATGATTAAATAAAGAATAAAACAATCATTCCGCATTTTGTCTTATATTAAAAAAAATGGAGAATCAATGCCTAGAGCATATGGTATTTATATATTATATATTTTTAATCAGCATAAAAACCACTTAAAACACGTTTAATATAAAGCTTTTAGGCAAATTATTAAATATTATTAATTATCTATTCACGCCAACAATACCCGCCGAGTTTTGTCTCGACACCAGAAAGAAAAAATATTAAATATGTCATTCCTTCGAGTGTGCATCGAAATCACAACCTATGATACTTACAGTCACACTTTGTGCCCCTGCGCCACGACTGGCCATTGTATTTGTAATACTTATAATAATTTAGCATGTTTAATTAAAAAGATTGAACTGTCATTCATTTTCAAACAAGAAATATAATTTCTTTAGAACTTATTTAGATCTGATTGTAAATACAACTGACTTGTCTTTAATCTACAAAGTAATTAAGACTTGGCGAGCTCGAGCGTGAACTGGATTGTTTGATGTGAATAATTAAACTTAGAATATATAGCTCTTAGGACAGTTACCGTTGAGTTACTTCAGCTGGAATGCTGTGTCATCTGTGTCAAAATCTAAAAAAAGTATATGTCTGTCCAATTTTTTTCGAGGGTAGGCAGAGAGATACATTTAGACAGTACGATCTCCGTTTTCCACACAAATTAGAGATGTAGCGGTGACAGGTTGAAATCAGCAGCTCATTTTATCTTCTCAGAGAGAATTCATTCCCCAGAATTGGAATTGAGCCCACAACCACAGTGTTAAACGCTGGTTCCGTTCTTATCGAAAACTGAAAGTTATGTCGATTTTACACTAAATACATGACTTTCTATTGAAAAAAACAAGATTCTTACATAGCCATCTATTTTGTGCAATAACAATGAACCAACGATGCTTAAATTTTATATTTATACTAACGTAGTAGTCCACGAGACAACTTTTCAATACCAAATGTTTTTAAAGAAGTTACTTATGCAGATATTTTGTTTATTATTATTTATTTCTCTAGTGTGTTTTTAAAATTAAACAGTGTTTTTTTTAAACATTTTTAAAGTGTTATTCCACACTTGGAAAACGTATAAAAATTTGAACGTAGCGGGACTCGAACCCGCGCCTCTTGGAAACCGACCAGGCGCTCTGACCACTAAGCCATACGCTCTCATCGAGCTACGTCGAAATTTTTATACGCTTGTTACAACTTATTTATGTTGTATAATGTTTAAGACTGTGTGTTTTGAGACTGCAACAACAAATTGATCTTTTCTTATCCATCTCGTTCTATCCACTTTCCATGGGATTGCAGACTGCAATTATAACGAAGTTTCCTGTATCATATTCAGTTTTTTGAATATTATGAGAAGACAGGAATAGTTTTGGCTATTTTTACAACCAAAATACAAATTTATAGTTTATTAGACACTTTATGGCTTAGTAGTTTATTAGACACTTTAACTCTGACGTGCTAGTCTCGTGGACACCTTCCTCCCTGTATGCACCCATGAGCTCCCTGCGACCACCTTTTACACACTATCTGATGCGTAAACTCGTTACGTAAGTTACTGAAAGCGACTGTGCTTAAATTTAAAAATCAGTTTTAATAAACCGAATTTTGTCTGTCGCGGTGTCTAAAAGAACACCAAGCCAGTCGCAGAGGGTTAAAACAGGAATATTTTCAATACATCCACCTAAATCACTCGTTTGTTCTAATAAATAATTTGATTAAAGTTAGCAAAGCCTCGTCGATTTCAGTTCTATTAGAGATAATCTGTTTAATAAAATTACATATATAATACATAGTTTCATATCAGTCTACTTGGAACAAAGGAAAGATATAATCTTACTTCCGATTCCTTGAAATGTAACACAAAGGCGACTATGTAATTAATACAATATAATTTTGGCAATACAATAGATACAGTAGTTATATTAATATCATTAATTAATATAATAAAATCATATGTAAGCTGTAAGCGCGAGAGGTTGTGGCTTCGATTATCGCTTCATGAAATGAAATATTTAATATTTTCATTTCCTCGCTCTATATAATAGGCAAAATGAGGCATTAACTCAATACGCAATGCCTCCAGAATTCGACGGGAAGCGGGGAGCGGCGGCTCCTAAATGGGAATGGAGTGTCTTAACACTAGCTTCCCAGGTTTCCTCTGCTTATTCTGCTATGAGCGGGATAAAGCATGAACCTAAACAAAAACATCTATTGAGCTAACTTTGATAAAGAAGGCATTCGGCTTAAAGTCTTAGAGAATAGGTTCTCTAAGACTTTAAGACGAAGCCTAGAGCAACACTCCATTTTCTGCCTGTTTACCTTACAGTAGGGAAGACCAAATGGGACCACTATCATGACACCGTTGTTCCCTACTTTCCTTCCAATTTTGAAGACGAAACTCTACGTTGCACTCTTTCACCATTCATTCCTCTGAGTGGGAATTGAAACCACAACCAATGCGCTTAATAGTAAATACTGTGCCGCTGCGCCACGATGGCCTTAAATTTATCATCACATATATAAAAAAATATTATATTTATATATTATATACATATATTTGAATTGGCTTACACAAAGTCCTAAGGGGATATCGATTTTCCTACCTTAAACAAAACTTAACCGAACATTGATCTATCAATATAATATTTTACTTTACTTCTTACAATATTTCACTATGTTTTATGGTTATTTCTTTCGACAGGGACATAAAAAGAAAATGGGATAACATCGTATGCGTTCAGTTTCTTCAATACAACTTGTACGTTGTTCACTTGATTTATATACCGGTGGGGTGGTAATTTCGTTTTGACTATTGGAATATAAATATTTTTCTTGAAAAAAACGTTTATATAAAAGAAGGAGTATAAAGTTAAAATTAAATTTAAATTAAATTAGCTTCACGCTGTATCCCGCACACAGCAGGGTAGGCAGAGGGAACCTAGTGTTAAGACACTCCGTTCCCCACTTTCTGCCGAATTCTGGAGGCATTGCGTGTTGAGGGGCAGAACTCAACGCCGCGCTTAACCTCGACACCAGAGCGAAGAAATGGAAATATAAATTTAAGA